>APFE030822535.1:0-28245 GCA_000404065.3 Pinus taeda
TCATGCTGCCACCACTTTCCATGTGGCTTACTTACCCATTTATACCTGCTGGCAACTGTGACTGCTCTTTACTGTTCTGACTGAATTCTGCACTTTGGGATCTGGAGACGAGATCTAACGGTGTTGCGGGAGCTCTCTACCATCGAACGATGGAGAGCTAGACCCGCTCTTCAAGGTTTATTGTTTTAGGGTTTTGAGGTCCGCGGGTATACCCTGCCGCCAAAGCATGCATTGGGCATTTTCCTCCGCGGCTTCAATGGGCGTCTTCGACTTGCCTCCGGGCTCTACCGAGCTGGAACCCTCTGCTACTCCATCAGAATGTTGTTATGAAGGTATACAATTCCTTCTCTACTGAAATTCAGCATTATGTTCAGACTTTGTTACAGGTATACCATCCATTAGTTTTTTAACTATTTATGTTCTGATACAGACATACAGTCTGTCGCACACTATCTATTTCGTAGTATTTCTATATTTTCATGTTCTTCCAGGTATACAGTCGGTCGCTTATCGACTAATTAGCTTGTATATATATATCCATACTTTTACAGGTATTCAATCGGTCGCTTATCGACTATTTAGCTTTGTATATATATCTTCATGCTTTACAGGTATATAATCGGTCGCTTATCGACTATTTAGCTTTGTATATATATCTTCATGCTTTACAGGTATATAATCGGTCGCTTATTATCCTTTTAGCATTATGTACATTTACCCCTGGCGATGGCGATGACTTCTCTGCTACCCGACGCAGGTATTATGTTCATTTGGTGTTTGCCGACTCATTCCATCCGAGTCTTGTTCCGGGTTGTTTCTCCAGTTCCTGCAAGCTCGAGCCGAGGTAAGGTGGATACCGTCGACCCCTGGTTTATTTTTGATTTTTACAGTTTGTTTCCTTTCGGATAGCCCGACTCCGCTAACGAGTCTATTATTGTATGGCAGGGGTTACACATAGCGACGATAGAAGGTTGATAACCAGTCCATTTGGCTCGACGCTTACAGGTGAGTCAATAGTTTTATTGGGCATTCAACTATGCATCAAGGTGTCGGTTTCCAGGTTAACCTCACAGTTTGCTGGCAGGTTCCTCCATTTGTTGTTGAAGCCCTCAGTTATTCTGCCGTGGTTGCAACAATTAATTCCCGTTCTGGGTTATTGTATTTAACTGTTTAGATATGGCTTCATTGCCTTTGTTGCTCGTGGATTTTTATCCATGGTTGTAAATGATATGGAACAATGACCGCCCTTAAGCGACTCACATTGTACATGCTGATAAGATTTTGGATTTTGGTTTGATATCGAACTGTACCCACTTCCAGATTTTTCTATTATTATATATATACAAACTTGTTTCTTTATGGCGCATCACCATTTATTCCTATGTGTTTATTAGAAGTGTTTGCCCTCTGCAGTTTTAATTTCGAGCTCGGCATGAACCCGTAGATGGTATTCTTATGGGTTCGCCCTCACAGGCTTGGCACAGTTTGATTCGCCCAACAAGGGTTTATTCCTCGCGATATTAGCTATTGTTTTTCTGAGTAGCTATTCTGTTATTTATATTATTGCATGCCCATATGGTATTTGATGATTATTTCACTACAGGCTCCTTGCATTTATTTGCCAACAGTTAGTTGTCTGGTTTGTACTGATATCCGCATATGGTTCTTTAAAATATTATGGGTTATCACTTTTTCTCTTCTTTGTTCACGGTATTTGGAGAAAACTGCCTTCACGAGGAATGATTGTTAATGTTTCATGATTTCTACAGTATTTAGGTTTCAGTCATTATATTTGAGCAGCTCTGTCACAGAGGTTTTGTAGCGTAATACCACTATATAATATAGCTTCAAGTTTTTATTTCGTGAGTTACTTATCTTGAGGAATGTTGTTAAAGTTTCGTGCTCACGGTTGCATGTATAAATAAAGCTTCCCTTATGTCTTTCAATTACAGTTCCCTACTCGGTCTGTTGGGTTAATAACAGTGTAGCATATTCTCTCATTTAACTCTATTTGAGACTATTGAGACCATCGATATTTACTGTTTTTTATCGCTTACAGCCTACTGGTTACCCTCTTATTACTCAGGAGTTACCTCTGGCTAACGAATAATTAAGATTATTCTACTACTTCCCCCATCATCATGTTGCAAGTAATAAAAGATCCTCTCATTAATTAGCATAAATTCACATGTGCTTGCATGGCTGGGGGGTGCCATGCCACCCAACCTTAATTATAATTAAGATCAAATGGGTGGCATGCACCTCCCCGAGCCTAACTTCATGATGTTTTTTCAACCCCAATGGGAGCATGTAGATGCTTATTACTTGAATGTATATTTTTATCTTAATTAGTGATTTAAATATAGACCATCTTAAGGGGAGACCTTTTAGGGAAAGGTAGAACAAGGAAAGTGGAATGTAAGTAGATGGTGGAGACTTATAACACATTTGGCATTTTCTTTTATCTACATCATACTTATTGAATTTTTGGTCTTCCAACATAATCCTTTATTATGAAGGTATTCGTTAGTAACTAATTATAAGTAATTTTTTTATTTTAATATATTTTGATGACAGTGGGATGCATTACATTAATACATTACAAACAACATTGATTGGATTACGGTGTCGACTGAAAGATGGAAAAAATCAATTGATGGTAACTTATCATGGCATAGTGTGGCTACATTGGTCAATGAAGCTGAACGTGAGAGAGATACCAATATTACAAAGAGGGAAATTGATTCATAAAATGGTTTGAAACATAATCACGTAAGCATATCCCCCAATACTATTTAGTTTTTTTTTTTAATATTATTTTGATTTATATGGTGTGCCTTTTTCTTAATTTGAATAATTTCTAGGTATAAATATTATTACCAATTGAGAAGGAATATTTTATGTGTGTGACATTACACAACTGAAATACTATAAGGCTATGTGGTGTAATGGCCACAAATTTCACATCAAAAATATGGATGAAAAGATAAAAACTTTTAAAAGTGGGATTTTCAAAGTATTTCGAGTTACTAATGTTTCCTCTACAAGCAACACACATCCAGAAGTGTCTAAAAATCGATACTGGTATTTGGAAGATATAATTGAGTGTGATTGTAAATCCTCCAAAACAATTTTGTTGGATGTCAAATGGTAAAAGCTACAAATGAAAGAATGTGATCTTGAAAGAACTTTCGTTGAAGATGCTAATGGATTTACCATGGTTGATATAAGGAATATTGAGATTCCATGTGATTTTAGAAGCTCAAATGGTGACTTCAACTGACACTGCCCCCACCCGCCCCACTCGTGTTACTCTAAATTCCCAAATACCTAATTTGTTCACTATAAATTAGAACGTAGGTGAAATCCTTAGAAATATAAGATATAATTTTGGACAACAAGGGTACAATTCATATTCCAACATAAATGAAGATAAAATGCAATGCTCCAGACATTCTATGTTGTACAACATTTCTTTCTAGTGTGCCCTAGAAAAGACAATATAGCTCCTTCCAAATCCTACATAAAGCATTTACCATCTTTAGTTGAGTCTTTTTGATCTTTCTTCACTGGCTCCATTGTTACTTTATGGGACCAATAAGCGACGTGGGCCGAAATGTCCAATTGTTCCCTAGTATTTTTTTTAGAGTGAGAATAATGTTTAACCTATAGCTTACTCTATAATTCAACAATACAAATGAATGGTGGCAGTGAAATCTTTAGGGAAGATTCAGTTTTTATGTTATATTAAAGAGAGTTAAAACCTAAACTTAGCTAGATTTGAATATTTTCATAATTTAACACATAGTTCAAAGTTAATATTTTGGGAGATTGCTTGGTTAAAAGAAACACACAAAGCTCCATATCTAGCACTGAGAAATGTTTTGCTACGTTGAATGATATTAATTGCTATCAATTTGTGCAAAGAGAGAGAAAAATATCCATACTCATTTGAGAATTATGATACTCTTCCAGGTTTAGTGTGGCTCAATAAGTTGAAATCTAAATCAAGGTTGAAGGAGGTAACCACAAGAGAATTGCACAGTATTAATCACTATCAATGTGTTCACAGAGAGAAAAATATCCATACTCATTTCATAATTGTGATACTCTTTCAGGTTAAGTGTGGTTCGAGAACCTGAAATCTAAATCAATGTTGCACGAGGTAACCAAAAGAGAACTATAGACAAGTAGAATGGAATTGAACCATTCTTCATCTTTTCGATATTTGTTCTTGTGCAGTGGTTCACAATATGGTCATCTATGTTATACTTTATTTGAAGGTGTTTGTTACTAGTTTTTGGTCGTAGAAGGTGAATTGAGATCTTGACAACTTTGAGAAAATAGCTCCATAAATTAATGCTAATTTGTTATTAAAGCAAGTGCCTTAATAATTTGAGAACTCCTTTGTGACTATGGTTGTCAGATTCCAATATGTTTTACTAGAATGAAATGTTCATATTGAACGAATATTTATATGTCAAAATGATTCTTTAATTTATGCCTTACAATGTTTCTTCATATTCAATGATTCTTTATATGTCAAAATGATTCTCAAATTTGCAACATCTAGTGCAATTGCTAGTGGCTAACAATGGACTAAATGGACTATGATGCATCTCTTCTATTTAAACATTTGGGAAGATTGATTTATTCACATTTGTGGTGAGGGTGAACCACATTAGATGGTTCCTAATGATGAACCACATTAGCTGATTCCTGATGATGAACTGCATCAGCTGGTTCGAAATGTCTTGCCAATCTCAATTATGCGATTATACCAAAAGAGAATCTCATTATGAATAAAAATTTACAATACAAATACTAAACTATTATTGTAGTAATAACATGAATTAAATAACAATAATAATTATTATAGTAGTAAAACATTAAACATAATATTTCAAACATATATTTATTTATTTTCCAAAGTAAATAAAACACGGCTAAGCGTTTTCGATGGATTTTCAAATTGTGACTCAAGGAGGAGGGGGAAAGAGAGGGAAATAAATAGTGAAAGTCGGAGAGGGGGGAAAGAGAGGTAGTGAGAGTGACACAAGGAGAGAGAGAGAGAAAGGGAGAGAGAATGAGAGAGAGAAAGAAAAGAAAAGAGAGTGAGGTAGAGAGATAGAGGGAGAGATGGAGAGAAAGAGAGAGAAGGAGAGAGGGACGAAGAGAGAGCGAATAAGAGATGAGTGGGAGGGGGGATGAGAGAGGGAGTGAGCAAGAGAGAGTGGGAAAATTAGAGAGGGGGAGGGAGGGGAAGAGTTTGATAAAGGGAGAATAATGTTTAACCTGTAACTGTTAAAGACACACATGGCAAAAGGAGTATGAAAGATAAAACATGAGAGTGCGTTTATTATTAACAAATCATATACATTTATAGTACATGGTGTGACTGTTGGGTTCCACGTCCCAAGGTCTCTTGGACTTCCTTAGCCTATTCTGCTTCCACACTAACCCATATAGGATTAGGTGTCCAACATCCCCCCCCCCTTAATCCGAAGGGTTATGTATGAGTCCAAGAAGAGCGCTATAATATAAAACGTGAAAAAAATGCATGGCAGCACTAGGTTGAATGTGCTCTCTGAAATGTTGGTATAAAGGGTGGTGGTTTAAGGATGACCACCAACA
The DNA here is from genome assembly GCA_000404065.3 of Pinus taeda. Classification (NCBI taxonomy): domain Eukaryota; kingdom Viridiplantae; phylum Streptophyta; class Pinopsida; order Pinales; family Pinaceae; genus Pinus; species Pinus taeda. Next base: position 5,635 of record APFE030822535.1, read on the forward strand.
CTGGTATGTTTAGTGCAATTCCTAGAACTGTTTCAAAACTGGCAAGAAGCTGAAGTCTTCTGCTAGAGGAAGTGCCCCTATTGTTTTGAAGAGGGAAACCTTCAGCCATGAAAGGGAGGTCTCACCTCGCATAAAAGGGAGAAGTTCAACTTGAAAAGGGAAGTCTCAACCTGTGATGGTTTAAGGATGACCACCAACTATGGAATGCTTAATGCAATTCTTGGAACTCTTCCAAAATTGGCAAGAAGATGAAGCCTTCTGCTAGACGAAGTGTCCCCAATTCTATTCCTGGAATTCTTCTGAAACTGGCAAGAAGTTGAAGTCTTCTGCTAGAGGAAGTGTCCCAAATTATTTGAAGAGGCATCACCAACTGAAGGCATGCTCAAGGGCATCTTTGTCTCTGCCTACAACTCTGAATCTGGTATGGCAGGTTGCGGCTCAAGCTCGCTTGATGTGGCTTTGAAGCTTGTAGATGACCATCATTCCCCCCCTATCATATACAAGGTAAGATGATGGAGAAAACTCAACTGCAATACTGTTCAATACTCTTGAACAAGTTTTGACATGTGACTGAAATATCTTCTTGGTTGTTGATGCCCATTGCCAAGAAGCAATCCATCCAAGATGAATATTTGTTCTTGCAGGAGGTTTGTTTCTGAAGCATCTGTTCGAAGAATGGTTGGTTTTATGACAATGTTTACATGGATGAAGATTAAAACAGTGATCTTTTAGATGGCCAACTCGGTCACAGTGTTGGCATTTCATAATCTGTTGTTGTTTCTGTTGCTTTGGAAGAGGGGCAGAATCTGGAACAACTGAAGGTGAACTGTCTTGAAGAACAAGTGAAGATGAAATGTCCTCAAGAAATCCAATACTTTGAAATTGGATTGGTTTGGAGTAGTCTAGAATATGAAACGACACGTCCTTCTCGTATCCAAGACCTGTTCTATGCTTGTTATGGACAAGCTCTTCCCATGGTCTGATGATTGGTTTGGGAAGTGCAAACTGAAATTCTGCATCTGAATGTGACCTTGCTACTTCCTTGGGCACTGGATTTGAATCAACTTGTTGCTTATGGGAGTCAGAATGATGATGACATTGCTGTAATTCTTCCTGCTGCAGTTGTGATTCAAGTTGCAGAAACTCTGTCTTTTCATGTGCATTTTGCAGAGAAGTTTGAATGTCTTTGAGAATTGATTTATCAATCATGATTGTACTATTGACAGTAGAATGTCTTAAATTTTTTAGTAATTCCAACACTCCATCGTTATCAAGAAACTTGCTAGAGGTACTGAAATCAACTTATGGATTTCCCTTCTCTTCAACATGCTTACTGGTATCCAGTCCACAACTATTTGCATCTTTGTTTTCAACTTTCATGCCTAGACTCTCCCTAGTAGAAGATGAAACTTTCACATCTCCACTAGAAGTCTGAGAAGATTCAGCTTCCCATGCACTTGCTTCTCTATCTTCCGGAAGAAATGCTGCACTATATACATCTGGACAAGACACACAATCTTTGTTCTTTTCTGCATTTCTAACTGCAATAGCACCTGTATCAGTCATAGCTGATTTGCTCTCAACGCCTAGGGAAGCATCAGACTCTGAAGTTGGAGATGCTTTTCTATCCAAATGGACTAAACCTCCATCAAGTGTACAACTTTTCCCTATAGAGGTTACAAAGATTGTGCTTTGAGAAAGACACCCAACATTTTCTTTTTGCACAGAATTCATGTCTTCGAAATCAAAATTTACATTGGTATTTTCAAACTTGGCACAAGGATATGCCATTGCAACATAAACATGTTGTCCCCTTGCATGTGGACAATAATCCTCCGTTAAACTTGCAGCAATAGTTACAGGTATATATGTTTGGCCTTTAAAACAGATAGTGGTTGCCATCTGTCTTTCCTCAACTGACCGTGACCTTAAATCATTCTCAGTAGACATGCATTCTTTGTTCTCATTTCCTTCCGACAAAAGCAACACATTTGCAGTTGATTCACTAGAAGTTTCTCTATATCTTCCTTGGTTATCTCCATTTGCAGGTATATGTTGTTCTCTGCCCTTTATGATTACAGACGGCAAACTAGGTTTTCCAGTAAGCATTCACTCAGGTGATTACTTTGCTGACGATGTTACTTGCATTGTTGAATATTCTGATGAAGAACGCATTAGATCAAGATGGTTATCATCCAATGGACACATTACTTTTTTATCACTCTGAAGCTCGAACAGTTCGTAGCCATCACAGTTTTCCAGGCTGGTGATGCGCTTATCCAACTATATCACAATTTTATTACAGATTTTGAGACAAAGATCATTCTACTTAAGCTTGCACTTTTTTCTGTTTTTGTTTCTTGTCAATGCATAGAAAGGGAAGCTGCTATCAGCTACTTAGAGGGAGTAATCGAGAAGCTTCGTGCCACAAGAGATACACGAATTGAGGAACCAATAATATATGTTAGAAGGCAAATAGCTGCATTAAAACTTGAACAAAGTGAACAGAAAGAATGCAAAAAGCTACTAGATGAGGGAAAAAATACACTTTACGGTATCACTGATATAGATCCTTTTGTTTATGAAAACTACCATTGGGTCTCATCTCAGTATCATAAGTTGAGACAAGAATTTGCTAAGTTTTATAAAAGTACTCTTCTGTTTCTGGCTTATACTCAAGCAATATTGGTTCAAAGAACTCACGATGTTTTAGTACACAATGTTCAACGCGACAGAAATTAGATGTTGGTCCAGAAATGGCTACACAGGTTCAACTTGCACAAGGGTCTTTGACATCAACAATCCTCTTCAACTATGCCTTGAGATGGTAGACAGTCTCCTAAATGAGGTTACAACAGTGAGGAATAATCTTTTGATTGTCTCTATAATGCTCCAAAATTCGTGGTTATATAGAAGTTGAAGCAAAGATTTTAAACGTACAATAGGATTTTCAATGCACCAAACATTTGCAGGAACTTCGCATGTCAACGGAGCACTATGCAGAGTCACCGCTCATCTACTTCTTGCTCAACCTTCCTTGCTAGCGTTGTTGATGGCTGCTCTCTTAGTCTCTCTTAGTCAAAAAACCGCTCCAATCAGTGATTCAGTGCATATTCAATGTAAAAAATCACAACATATAACCAAATGCAAACTTCAACCTCCATTGGAAAAGTGTCATATCAGTATGCTTGCTTTAACCACAAGAAAGAAGCTCTCCTACCTTACATTCAATTTAGGCTTACCAACCAGAAGGTGAACGGTCACTAACAGAGCTCGAGGCTAGCAAAGGGATAGGTATGAATAATGGTAGGTTAAAGAGAAAGAAATAACACATGTCATACATGCATAACTCATACCCACAACTCTTTAAATAATGTAAGATTTTCGACAACTACACTGGAGCTATGGGAAACCGATACGACATACAAACAATGCACAAAGAATATTAACCGCAACATATGAATCGATGCATGAACCAACACATATATGAACTACGCGCACAAAGAATTACTCACAGAAAATTACTCAGAGAATAAATCACCCATCTCTGGGGATGCATACACGGTCAACTGTCATTGTTTCGTAACCAATGCATGAATTTAATATAGCAGAGGAAATGCTTCTTACACGGAGTAGAAATGGTAGAACTGACATGCATAGAGAGGTCAAGCCACAAAATGAAACAAGTGGCTCAAAATGGAGCAGGGCACGAGAGTGCCCGCTCTGATACCATGTTAAACACACACATGGTAGAAGGAGTATGAAAGATAAAACATGAGAGTACGTTTATTATTAACAAATCATATACATTTATAGTACATGGTGTGACCGTTGGGTTCCACATCCCAAGGTCTCTTGGACTTCATTAGTCTATTCCGCTTCCAAACTAACCCATAGAGGATTAGGTGTCCAACAGTAACTTACTCTATTATTCAGGAATACAAATGAATGGTGTCAGTGAAATCTTTACAAAATATTCAGCTTTTATATTATATTAAAGAGAGTTAAAACCTAAACTTAACTAGATTTGAATATTTTCATAATTTAACAGATATTGCAAAGTTAATATACTAGGAGAGTGCTTAATTAAAAGAAATGAAGTTCCATATCTAGCACTGAGAATGTTTTGCTAGAACTGTATTAATCACTATCAATGTGTGGATAGAGAGAGAAAAATATCCATACTCATTTGATATTTGTGATACTCTTTCAGGGTTAGTGTGGCTCAATAAGTTGAAACCTAAATCAAGGATTCATGAGGTAACCACAAGATAACTGCAGACAAGTAGAATGGAATTGAACAATTCTTTATCTTTTCAATATTTGTTTTTGTGCAGTTGTTCACAATATGGCCATCTATGTTATACTTTATTTGAAGGTGTCTCTTACTGGTGTGTGGTTGTAGAAGGTGAAGTTGAGATCTTTGACAACTTTGAGAAAATATCTCCATAAATTAACGTAATTGGTTATCAAAGTGAGTGCCTTAAGAAGTTAAGAACTCCTTTGTGACTATGGTTGTCAGATTCTAGTAAGTTTTAGTAGAATGAATTGTTCATATTCACCGATTGGGTTGAAGCCTATGTCGGTCCACAAAAGTTGAAGAACAACATTTTATTCGACTCAGTGCTTGAGAATGCGTTAAAATGTAGTTATTACACCTGATAATTTGTGAACTCAATACGAACTCAATACTATAAAGAAGAGACAATGATTGGTAATGCTTCTAGTCTAGACAAGCATGGTTGACTCAAGCATTGTAAATGGTGTGAGTGTGCGACGTTGACTAAGGAGATGAAAATTGTTGTGCATTCTTATATATTGACCCTTCATACTTTGTTGTTTTTCCAAATATGGAAGACTGCACAATGGTAGTTGGAATACCATAGTGATTAACATGGGTCTTGAATAAATTTGTATTCCTCTTCAAAGTTTGTCAAGATATTCTCTTTAAAAACTATATGCACTTTAATTGAGATGCAATATGTGGCTTTTCATTTCATTTCATGATTGGGAAGGAAATCATGCTCCCACAATCAACTCACAGGCTTTCAAGGATTCCATTCCTTTTCTGTATTTTAGAGCTTGTTTCTAGATTAGTCATGCCGAAGACAAAGCTTCTTAGGTTTTCACATGAGATTCCTATAAGGAAGATTACAACAGAGGAGATACAAAACATTCTTGATGTTTGTTGGGAGTTGGATACTGCAGCAACCCCAGTTGGTCTTGTATTTAAAGTAATCACAAAATCTAAAAAAAAGCGGCACAAAAAAATAAAAAAATAACACATGCTAAAAGAATACAACAAGTACAAATACAACAACACATAATAATATTAATAATAACTGATAAATATTAATATATATATATATATATAAATAAAATCTAAATACATAAACATGATGTATAAAAATTTAAAGAAAAAATAAAAATAAAAAACAACGAGCCAAAAAATATCAAAAACCAAATAAAAATAACATTATAGAACCAAAAAAAATCCAAAAACACAGATGAACCAGAAAACGAAACACCACAAAAACAACAAGAAAACACCACAAGGGAAAATCAAGAAAAGACAAAAGCGGATGATGAGCCTGCCCTTACAATGAAGCAAAAATTCTCAGAAAAAGCAAGGGAGTTGTCTATAATGCGACTTTTTGGAGATTATCAGGCGGAAGAAATGAGGTTAAATCTGTATTTTTAGCAGTTAAAATTGTTTTTTAACTGCATATTTGGATTCAGCGTCCTAAAAAACCCCTGGGAGATTTTGATTGTGCAGAAACTAGCTATGAAACTTGGGATTCCATTGAATTGCTGCCGGATTTTGACCGGGAAAATCCGCCGGAAAAGCTTTCAAAAAGTCGCTTTATAGACAACTGCAAAAGCAAGGACACAAAATAAAGAAAGCGCAAAAGCTTGCAGTTATAACAAAGAGTCATAAAGCCATGTAATTTTTTTTAGTGTTAAAATACTATGCCATGATGAATTGCATATTCCTAACCTTAATTCGAGTGATCAAATTACATAAATATTGAATATACAAATGGATAAAGTTTGAGGTGGTATTGCTACGGTTGAAATTTATGTTTACTGTCAGTCCATTATGGTTCTAAATACGTTCACCCACACCACCATGAGACAGCTCAGCTCATGCATCGAGCTTTACCACCCAACAGACTTCTGTCATTTAATTACTCTGCCATGCCGATTTAATGGCAACGCAGCTGAGACAGGACTCCTCGGGATTCTCCAGCTCTACGTTGGTTTGGTTGACGCACGGCTGGAGTCACTGCGGGCGGCTTTTCATGCTCTCACGCAGGGTCTGAGGGTCATTTGCTACCCTTTGCTTTGGCGCTCTGCCTATCTCTTAGCTCCGCCTGAGGATAATTCGTTCTGGGGTTTGCTCGCGTGATGCATTCAGCATGTTGCAGCGGCGGACGAGGGTTTCTTGACGAGGGACGATATCAATTCCAACCAGTTGACAGGTGAGAGAATGGTTGTTCGATGGCTACTTTGCTTGATATCTTGTAAAAGTTCCTATCTGGATTTTCTATTACAGTTACGTGTGAATTCCTTGCAGATTGGGTGGCGATGTTGCCGCGATGCACTCTGGATGATGGCGAGGTGACAGCTTACTTGGCTTGGCTTTCAACGAATTTCCGGGTAAGTTCTTAGCCTTTCCGGCTATCTTGTTTTTGAAAGGAGAAGGGTTCAGAACTTGAATTCACGGTTTCGTTTTGTTATACGCTTATCTCCGTCCTGGAACTGAATGGAAATTCCCTTATTGGGCTTTTGCCGGCTTTCTGGACGCCAGGCAGAGAGTTTTGTTTTCCAATGGAGTGGCTGTATCTGTCGTTAGCTCAGACAGTTCTGGGCGAGTTAAGGCCTCGGCCCTGTTATTTTTAATCTTTAGTTATACGCTCCATTCATTGATAAAGTCGGAGGCTCTTGATGTGAATATGCCGGCAACTCTGCGGCTTTAGGTTTAATGTTATATGTCGACTCGACTGTTCTACCTCGATGTATTCAATATCGTCTACTACTATGTATTTTGATAACTTGATCGTTTAAACACAGAGACTACTTTTTTTATGATGAAGATACAATTACTTCTGGTTGTATTATGCCATACTTCATGTAAGGATATTTCTGATTTAAGTTAATCGTTTAATTAAGTTATGCATAGTATTACCGCCATGGCTATTTTCTGGACTTGAATTTTGGGTTGAATGTCTATTTCATTTATTGCTTTGCAGGATTGATTAATCCTATAAGCCCTTTTCTGCGATAGCCATGGTTCTGGAACCCTAGATGCTAGGCACGTTCGCAGTGTTGTCGATTGCTAGGGTTTTACTTAGGGTTTTGCTACTAAATTATGGGTTATTTACCCGAGGTTCTATAACCCATCTGGGGCTTCTGTATGCGTTTCGTTTCCTTTGCAGTTACAGAAGTAAGCTCCCATTATGGTACACAGGATTTCGTTTTACCATTCTTCCTTTTCTTTCTCTGATTTTACACATGCCGATTTGTTTTTCACGGTTAATTTGTGCTCTAGCTATTTAATAAGCCTATGAGGCCGGTTCTCTGTACTCACATGTTTACATGAATTCCTTTACTAGCAGCATTCATTACACAGGTTAACCATCGTGAAAAGAAAATGCTCTGTCATACACGTTATAATCACTTTTCTTTCAGTTTGCACATGTTACAGCAATGAGTTCTTCTACACACAGCTCCCTCTTAAATTAATTTAATATTAGCTCTATATCACATGGAATAAATTATCTTCTAGCAAATGCAGAACAAGGTATTACATTGTAGATCTTATTATCCACGTAAATCTTATTATCCTTGTAGAAGTTATAACACCCACAATTTTATGCCTTTTATGAAACTGGCAGGGCTGGGATGACGTGGATTGTACTTTTATTACTATTTTTGCTTGGGATTGTGATTTTGGGGATTGTGATTTTGTCGTGTGGCTGTAGGTTTTGTTGTCCAGCCGTTTAAAAAGTTGGTGTAGCTTTTGTGGGTTGTGCTTTTGTGGTAGCTTTAGCTTAAGCTTTTGTTGTGCAGCGATTAAAAACGCTGGAGCATATTTCCGCATTTTGCAATCTCATCCCTCCCTTGCAAACAGAACTGTCATGAAAATTTAAGAGATAACCAGTGTTCTTAACAAAATTTGCAGAATGTGATAGAATTAATCATCATCAAGGATCAACGATCTTGATTGGTTTAAGGCGATTCAATTTTTTGATTCATATTGGCATTGGCATTGCAATGCCTCTCCTCCTCACATAGTTTCGTTGTGTGGTCTAGTCTCGTGCGTCTGTATGTTTGGAGCTCCATATGTTGTGTTTCCGTATGAATGTGGTCTGGTCTGTCATATGTTTGGTGTGTGACTGTGTGTGTTTGTCTGTTTGGTGTATTCTATGAGAGGGGGAGGCGGAGGCGGAGGCGTGCTTGTGTTCCCTGAGAGGTGGAGGCGAAGGCAGAGGCGTGCTTGTGTTCCCTAAGAGGTGGAGGTGAAAGAAGAGGCAGGTAGCGCATCAATTATTGAATCAAGACAACTCTGCCCAGGGATCACAGTTAAATGAGGCATCTGACTCGATCACAGGTAAATAATAAGGCATCACTCTTTGTAAATAATAAGATTAGCTAAATGAGAGAGGATTCGATTCTTTCGCATAACTTGATTCGATTCCTTTGCGGTAAATTCATGTTCAGTGTTGTTTGGATTTTTAAATTTAAATCCTTGGTGAAGAGGAAGTATAGAACCCTTAATGCACAAAAATCGAGAGAAACAGGGCTGCCAATATCATGGTTGGATCTGGACGGTAGCCATCGTTGAAGAATGGCCACTGGGAACGTTTTTCTGGAGCAGAAATTCCGCAGACCCTGTGATTTCTGGGTTTTTAAAATCAGATCCTCTGCATCCCTAATTGCGATATAGATCCCTACTTGCCAAAATCAGGGTTGGAGCCGGGCGGTGGCCATCGTCGAATAATGGCCATTGGGAGCGTTTTTCTGGAGGAGAGGGCCTGCGGTTTCTTGGTTTCGCTGTGTTCATAAATAAATTTATGATTGAAGTTGCTGATGCGATTTTTGATCCCATCTACTGAGGATTGACTTTTATTGTCCATTAAAAAAGAGCTCCATGAGAGTTGGGTGACGCAACATGCTCTATATGAAACAACATTTAGCGTTGCAGAGGTCGATTCTGATCCGGCGATTCAAAGGGGAAGATGGGCGAAATACCATCTGAATTGGGTCAATGCATCATAGCATCTAAATTTCGATGGACAACCCTTGGAGCCGTCCAAGCTCCAAGGGAAGGGAAGAAAACATTTGATGGTCAAGAACGATACGACTCTGACACCATTGAAAAATGGAGGAATGATGTCTTGAGTTGCAGAAATAGAAGGAAGGTTTTGACGGAGAGGCATATAACAGGTGAGAACAGTAGCCGTCCATATAAATATAAATCTGAGCATTTAATTCGTTTAATTAATAGATGGTTAACATGACCATATATACCCATTTCTACATTATGACTTTTCGCCAATTATTATTGATTTCCATTTCTGCTTTAAAAGAGAATAAAAGAGATGAAGATGAAGATGGTTTGCGTTTGCGTGGTAGCTAGCAATAAGCACTCCTATAAAAAAATCAATAACCACTCTTAGAGTACCGAAAGTATAGTTGGATTCTGCGAACTTGAAAACGCAAAAATGCATAGTTTGATGATTCAATTAGTTCCCAGTCTTCTAAGGCATGCCAAGCAGGGGAATGAATTGTGATTAAAACTTGTGATGCATGCAGATCAGATCGACCATGCAGCTTTATTTGTTTCTAATTACGATCAATGAATCAAAATCTAGAATAGATATTACTCAACTGTTCACAGATTTAAAAAATTTGACTGCAAGCCAGAGTGTCGCGCTTTGCCAAAGTATGAGATCCTCTACATCGATGGTGAGGCGGTTTCTTGGGTATTTTAAATTAAATCCTATGAATCCATGTTTCTTGGGTATTTTAAATTAAATCCTCTGAATTCATGTTTCTTGGTTTTTTAACTAAATCCTCTGAATCCATGCTGAGGCAGTTTTTTGGTTTTTTAAATTAGACCCTCTGCATCATGCTGAGGCGGCAGCATATATAGATCCCTCGTTGCACAGAAAGCCAGAGAAACACATCTAAGGGCATGGAAAAAGGGATTGAGCAACGTCGTAACCCTTGCAAATGTCAGATTCATCCCTCGGAGGTAAGCATGGCATTTTCTTGACTGACTCTGTTAATTTAGCACTATGGAGATTAATAGGGGATTTTATCAGAAATACATACATGTGAGATGAAGAGATTGTTCAAATTATACTGTACATGCATTGAATTTCTTGTAAAAGTGGATATGCTTCTCTCCCAGATTTCTACCTGTCCCTTAAATAATATCAATGGTTTGCTTCTGCATTAGCTATCTCAGGTTTCGCACATAATCTGTTATATTTTCTAGGTTAAGAATCTGTTACATCCAAGGGTAAGGTCCCGACAACGCTCTTCAGTGATTTATTTTATCATTCGTAGCTAAAACCTACCTACTATCAAAAATCCATACAGGTTATTTCGTTACTCAGATTGAATTTCTGGGATTATATTTGGATTCAAAAATCTATACAGGTTATTTCGTTACTCAGATTGAATTTCTGGGATTATATTTGGATTCAATATATTTGGTTTATATATATATTCAATTTCTGAGTTATGTTGGACTTGTAATTTAATGTGTCAAATTTTCTGAACAGTCGCATGTGGACCATATGTATGGATTTGATTGGGATGTCTTTTTATTCAAAAAGGAAAGAACGCTGGATGGCTTTATTCATATGGTTACAATTTGGACATCCAGTGGAAAATATATTATTATGTTGGCTGGCATTAAGGTTTTTTAACAATAGATTTGTTAAGGTCATCAAAATATGTACATAAAAGAACATTTAACAATTATTATTGATCACATATTGTTCGCCTCCTTTAGGTTTTGAAAGGGTAAAAATAGATGTTCACATGATTTGGCAAGGCACATCGAATCAATAGGGCTGTGTGCTTGGCTAGAAACTTTCAACCAACCAAGGCTTTCCGTGTGATTGTTGTTGTTGCCCCACCTCAATTCAATTTGCAAGAGAGTCGACCATTTTCAAATGTTTCACTGCTTCTTCTTGTGACCCTCTCAATATTACTCAATTCACTCCAAATAGTAAAACATGGTAGTATCTACCTTTTTAACCTTGTGAGTTTGTGGCTTTATCATATTCACAAATTTCATTGGGCCATTTTGAAATGTTTCACTGCTTCTTCCTCGTGTGAACATGCCAATAATGCTCAATTCACTCTAAATAGCAAACCGTGGTAGTATTTACCTTCGATTTTTGTGTATGTGGATTTATTATATTCACAAATTTCATTGTCATATCTACTCGATGCCTATAATGCTCAATTCACTCTAAATAGCAAACCGTGGTAGTATTTACCTTCGATTTTTGTGTATGTGGATTTATTATATTCACAAATTTCATTGTCATATCTACTCAGATTGAATTTCTTGGTGGATTCTTCTCTCCAATCACTTTCGACTATATTCAGGTTTATATTTTGGATTCTTTTGATTTATAGATAAGGCATAGATCAACACTAAATTTTAATAATAGTTGTTGTTGTTTTCGCAGATGATAAGAAAGATATGAAGAATGTATAATCCTGCTAAGATAGATGAAATATCTAGATATGAGTTCATTATGTTATCTTGAGCCAAAATAAACCAACTTTCATTTATTTTTCATGTTTATTATGTAATTACTCTAAAGACATTATAATAATAAAAAGTATTATTTTTTTGGAAGGGGCTGAAAAGCCCTTTCTCATTGCTCTTGAGGATGGACCATGGCTATCCTCAAGGGTTTGTTTCCCTCTCTCCACCTTATCTTTTCATTTACTTTTATTTCTTTATTTGAGAACTAGATAGTTTTAGTTTAATAGATTGTAAATTAAAAAGTATCAATAATGCATCAACATAAACATTTTTAACATGTTAATTAAAATTCTCGAATTTTAAATAAACTTGAAGCTATGTAAATGCATGTGATTTAGTCAATATAATATTTTTCCAACCATGGATTCTTGTGATAATTGCACAATTTTTGAATGTTGTTTAGTAGCTCAATTTGTGTATGATCAAGTAGTATGTCTTTATTGTATGTACATTGATTCGTGCATGGTAATTGCAAAATTTTTGTATCCCTATTCAGTGATTGAATTTTTGTATGATCAAGTTGTATGCTTTTACTCTATACATTTATTGATGTTGTTTTCTATTACATTGTGATCATGAATTTGTTGTTTTCTATTACATTGTGATCATGAATTTCAATGCAAAATTTCGTGTAATGATTGTGGTCTGAGTTTCATTTATATGATTGTGTTTTACAACGAATAAGTGACATGTTAATATGTATTTCGAAATGTGTGAGAATTTTCTTTGTTAATGTTTGGTGCTTGGTATCTATATCATGTTTGAGTCTTGCACTTTAGTCTTGCATCAAGATGTTCAGTTTGAGTCTTGGACTCTTACTTCTATCAATCCCCCTATGATATTGTTTGTTATATATCTTTTGGAGTTGGTTAGACCTAGTGATTGTCTTAGTTAGATGCTTATCAACACTTACATATCTTTGGAGTTGGTTTTGCACTTTTGTGGTTATTTGTTGGATATTAATAAATCTCAAGAATTCCCTACTGTGATTTTACCTCCAGTGTGAAGGCTTTTGTTCATACCTGTAAATATCATAGTTAATTTTCAGTTCTATTACTTCTTGGGAGTTCACCTCAGTTTTCCTCTTGAGATTGTTTTTCTTATCAATTGATTTAGAGAATCTTTGGCACTGAATAGCTTGTTATTAGATCAACTGCCATCTGAAAAGTCCATCTAAAAAGTCCATCTAATATAAAATATAGTTTTGCTTTGAAATTTCAATATCTAGTGCATAATTCAAATGCACAGAAGCTTAAGTGTCATTCAGGTATTTTTCCACCCATTTCTCATGGTATTTTATGGTTGGGTATTGGAGATTTGTATGATCTGTGTGTAGCATATAGTACTTCCATGGCTTGCCGCATTCACAACAGATTGATCAAATTCTTTGTAATCTTTAGCTTGAGTTGCTTGAATCTCTCTATTAAGGAAATGCCAAAGGTGCTCAATTTGCAATTAATTTTTTGCATCATATCACAATGGTCTTTTGTTGCATTTTGGGTTGGTATTAGTGTACCTCTGTATAATTTGAATTTTAAAAGTCCACATCAACAATTTTTTTTTGCTTCGACTGTTATAACTGAGAAACATTGATCTTCTCTGCAGACTGCACTGAATGTATATCCTGATTATTTATTAGTGTAGTACCTCTGTATAACTTGAATTTTATAAGTTGATATCAACAAAAATATTTGCTTAGACTGTTACAACCTGGACACATGGGGCTTCTCTGCAGACTACACTCAATATATATCCTGGTTATGGGGCTTCTCTGCGAACTACACTCAATATATATCCTGGTTATTTGTTATCTTTAGATATGGGCAGTATCTCTATAGTTCTTTGCTGTCAGGCGACATCTTTCTATATTCCTCTAATAGGAGGCCATTTGCAATAAGTTTCTAAGCTCACCAAAGTTGTACTATTAGTCTTTCATAAACTGACATCATTTTTTGATTTCATATGTTATTCCTCTTAAACAGTTTATTATTTGAAATTCAAGTTGCATAGTTCATTGAATATGTAATTTCGTTATTTAATTTCATACATGGACATCTCCATGATCATACATATACATGATCAGATATGAAATATGAGGTTTGATAATGTAATTCTACGGTTCAATGATGATTTTGTCATCCAACTTCAAAGGAAGAATTTCGTCTCAAAAAAATTGAAATTCCTGTAGATAGAACAAGTAGATATGAGTTAGTTTTGAAGATAAATATGATTTTGTCATCCAACTTTGAAGTAAGAATTTCATCTCAACAAAATTGAAATTCCTGTAGATAGAACAAGTAGATAGAGTTAGTTTTGAAGATAAATATATTTTGTCATCCAACTTCAAAGTAAGAATATCATCTCAACAAAATTGAAATTCCTGTAGATAGAACAAGTAGATAGAGTTAGTTTTGAAGATAAATATGATTGTCATCCAACTTCGAAGTAAGAATTTCATCTCAACAAAATTGAAATTCCTGTAGATAGAACAAGTAGTTAGTTTTGAAGATAAATATGATTGTCATCCAACTTCGAAGTAAGAATTTCATCTCAACAAAATTGAAATTCCTGTAGATAGAACAAGTAGTTAGTTTAGTTTTGAAGATAAATATATTTTCTTGTTCATCTTTTAAGTACTGTGATAAGCAGAAGTGGCAGCATAGAATATTACACTGAAGACAAAATTTGAAAAGTATCACATTAAAAGCACTTTTAAAATCTTAGACTTCTTAATATCATCAAAATAGGTGAATTATCTTTGAGCACTCTTGCTAAGAAGGATTGATATGTTTTTTAGTATGTTGAACAATAATAATGATCCTTAGTTGTGAGACAGGCTTCAAACTGGTATGAGAGGAGCATTCGGAAAACTGCAGGGAACTTGTGCACACGGGGCCATATGCCAAGTGCTCCTTTACTATGGAGGGACAACCACTCAAATCATGTCCAAGAAGCTCCATGTCATGCCAAAGTTCAAATTCCCTGTCAGACAGAAAATTATTGTCAGCAGAAAATAATTCATTGTTATATGCATCTTTTAGGGGGTTCACCAAGTATATCAGAGCTGACTACTTGAAGTGGAAGCCTGAAAACATAATTATTCCCGATGGTGTGCATGCCAACGTGAGTGGAAGTGAATACACGTTACTTCGAAGTTCGTATATATTTATATTTTGAATGTTTAGTTGATTATTTTGTATTATTCTAATTATTTTCCTTCTACAGTTGCTTGGTTGCCGCGGTCGATTGTCCAACCGATGTCCTGGGTAGGCATATGTCAGGCCAGATCATGATTCTTCAGCGGAAATAGTTTCTTAGATTAGTGCTTTGTTATGGTTGATAAATGAAGAGCATTAAAAGCTTGACCTGTTCATTGAGGTGTAATCCGCATCATTTCTTAATGACTCCATCGAGATACTCGTTGTAGCAGTCAAATATTTATCTCATTGAGATACTCGTGTTGTAGCAGTTAAATATTGTTCTTATATTTATTTTTTATGCTTCATATTTTGTTATCATAAGATAGTTCTATTACATTTTTCACTTTGTGAACCAATGCATTGAAGCTAATATACTGATCATCAAGATGTAATCTACCTTTTTTTTATGACTCAGCTTCTCCCAGCACGCAGCCATGGGTCAGCACACACAGCCATGGGTAAGCAACTGGGAATTTGAAAATGAAATTTTATATTAAGGTTTATTTTATATTTTCATGTTCTTGCCAAATGAACTCTCAGAAGAGGCTTGATGTGAATTGATCTTTGTTAAGATGGTTATGGAAAAATTGTAAGCCCTTCAAAGCTTCTAGTCCATCTATGTAGGAGAAACTTAGCAAAATAAAGAAATATTATTATAGTCTACTAACTAGGACATAAAAACTTGGAAGAGATCTACTATTAGTACCCCCATAGGATTAGTTAAAATTATCCAAGAAATTGACTACAATTGAAGACAATTTTCGAAGAATCAAGATTTATACTTAAAATATATCTAGAGTGGTTGATTCCAACTTTCAATTATGGAGTAGAGTTACATATTGTTTTTTTTGTAAGTGAGCCTTTCATTAATTAGAACATATGTATATAGATTACAGTTAGGAGATGGCTTGACCAGTTTTACATACCAATATCATAATGTCCAAACTGTGATTACAAACCTGGTTACATTTGGCATTGACAAAATGCGTGGAGGAGACTTCGGGAACTTGAGAGAACAAAATAATTGTTGTGAGCACGAGCATATACTTGCTAGTCGACATGTTGGGAGGATTTTCATGAACAATGGGAACACGGCCGAAGTAGATTGGGTCTTCCCAAGGATGAGAAGGTGCAGAAGATGACACATTGCTTCACTTGGGAGGTGTTGGAATTGTGTTGCCACAGGAGACCAAGTTCATCATGTGCGTGAAGTCGCTGGGAGCACATGCCTAATGAAGGAGAGGTGGTGCAATCTGGAGTAGCGATCAATGGTGACTTGGAGGAGGTGGGAGTGAGCTTATAGCCCATGGTCTTTACCATGACTTCTTGAGCTTTACGAGCTTGGTGGAAGTGGAAATCAAGATCACCCATTTGATTGTTGAGGAGGATGGTGGTGTCTTCAACATCTCAAAGGTTGTAGGCGAGTGCGTTCCAGAGGGACCAAAGATTGACTCTGAAGATAGTTGTTTCCTCGAGATCTATATATGCTACCATACAATGATACCTCCGAGGAATGTTTGGGTCAAAGCAGTCTTTGTTGCTACCATGCTAGGGCGGGTTTAGAGGTCGGCCATGACCTCGACTTGCTCAGCTAGCTTTGCCTTGCTCTTGAACCATGATGCTAAGGTTGGGGAGGATTTGGATAGTTGGTGTTGAGAGGGCACGATGGCGATATTAAAGGAGGGAGTGGAAAGGGTTCAAAGTGATTTGGGTGACAAAGTGAGGCAGGAGAAGGATGCACATGGCAAAGTGAACATGAGGGTGATACTCTTAAGTGTGACTATGGCGAGGGAGTGATGTTGAGGTGAGCGTCAGGGAGAGGATTTAATGCTAATGGTTGTTGTCGAGGTGAGCACCAGGGAGGAGGTTTAATGCTGCTAGCCAAACGCTTTTACGTGGAGTGATGTAGGAGTGAATGTAGGAGCATGACAAATATGTGCATGGATCTTATAGCTGGAGCAAATGTCTTAGGGGTGGTGGTTTTGATGTGCCATGAATTCATGGCTTTTAATTCCTTAAGCATGATAGTAATGGTTTGTTAAAATTGGCAACTAGGGCCAAACTCCACACGGGTCATCTTGTTAATGGCAACTGATATTTTTCTTGGATCCCTCTCATCGAGAGGTGTAGGATTGATTTAAAGATCATCCAATTTCGATAAGTATTCATGGAGATATGAATTTATTTGTGTTATGGGACAATTTGTCAAGGTTCGCCAACAACCAAATAAACCCCACATGTGTTCAACATTTTAGTATAAATAGAGGTGCCTTGAAAGTTATTTGGACACACTCACTTGGGATTTCTTCCTCTCTACTTGGCTTTGGGATTTAGTAGGAGGAGAGATCCTAAGGGATAACCTTGCCCTAATAGAGAAAGGTTCTATGCTATCTAGAGGGAGTGCCCTAGGGTCTACGTTGCCCAAATGAAGAAGCCCTAGTCAACCTTAACGCAATGATGGAGGAGGCTGCTATAGCACAGCAAGGAGAAGTTCTAAACTGCTCTCAACGCTGGTCTAGAAGAGACCTAAGCTGTTGTCCTAGAGAAGAGACCTAGCCCTAGCCGCAGATCTAAATGGAGCCACAAACTAGCCCTAGCTGCAGGTGGAAAGGAGGCTCAGCTGTAGATGGAGGAGAGCTCTAGCAGCGGTTAAGGTAGAGGTCTGGCGGCAGTTAAAGAAGGCCTATAAAGGAGGCCTAAATCCACAATTAGAGGAGGCCTAAATCCGCAGTTAGAGGAGGCGTAAGTCCGCAATAAAAAGATGCCATATTCATAGCAATTGAGGAGACCTATACACAGCGAGAAAAGGAGACCTAGCCACGTAAGAAGGACCTATGTGTGCTGTAGGTGACAACATGGAAATCTATGTGTGTTGTAGGTGTTACAGTGGGACAACAATATTACTGTACATGATGCAATACATGGACAACGAGTACATGAAACAATACATGGAGTAGCAAGGTACATGTCTAGTTGGGACAGCGAGTGCATGGAGCAGCAAGGTACAACATGTCTAGATGGGACATCTAGTACTTGGAGCAGCAAGGTACAACATGTCTAGATGGGACAACTAGTACATGGTGCAGCAAAGCAGCAATGGTACTTGGGACAACAATGAAGCTTGATGGAGCAAGCAAACGAGACAACATTATGGTAAACATGGAATGGCAATGTCACTAACAATGGGACAACAATATGGTACATGGGACAATAATGACAACTTAAGGTGCAACGGTATGATGTGTACAACATGGTCATGAGGTCCAACAATGTGATGATGTGTACAACATGGTCATGAGGTCCAACAATGTGATGATGGGTGCAGCATGGTGTAGCACAGTGAGGTGCAACATGATGATGAGATGCAACACAATGATAGGTGAAGGAATCAGCTTGGAGAATTAGTGGAAGCAACCTGTCTTCAACTGATCTCATGTAGAGATGATCTATTTTTACCTAGGAAGTCTAATTGTTGACTTCGGTTGTAAATGTACTCTCTCTCTCATTCTATCTGTGCTGAACTATTGAAGAACATATAAGAAGAATTGATCAAGGGTTTCACCACATTGGGGTTTGTCCCTGGTTAGTGCCACATCTTGTGTCTTGTCTTGGCTTGTTTTTTGTGATTTATGTTTATTTTAATGTTGATGATGTGATTGCTACTCTGGAAAAGATATTGAGCTAACTATGAAAATTGAAATAAATTGCTCTAAGCATTGAACATACTTAAAATTAACATGGTTGCCTTAGGATTGGAAGCCACCCACATCTGGGAACGAGTTGCATATTGTTATTAGTTTTCCTTTTAATGTTATAAAATTTGTTATTATATAAATATATCATTTATTATATTTTGCATTTCGTGATCCGATGCATGGAAGGTAAGTAATCTCATTAATATCATCTTTATAATTGGATAATAATTTTAAAGTAGTTAGGAGGGCATGTCGGAAGTACTCTTGGGATAGGGAAAGTGTCGGGTAATCATCTTAAATTTCAGCTTTCCCAAAAGTTGAAAGTTATATTTTTTTTTAGAATTGGTAGACTTGGCGCTTCTCACTATAAGGATATTTGGATTGAGTCAATGGGACCCCACTAATGGGTAAGGCTAATGTAAATCAACATGTCATGCCAATGGGCCAATAATGGCATTGGCGCAATATAAAGCTAGTTAATATGTGGTTTTCAATATTCATCAATTCTATATATTTAAACGAGGGTTTTTTTTTCACTTTATTTAAACAAGGTTATGATGACAATGTATTACTGACGATATCGATTGACAATGTAAGTTACACTAACAAAAACAAAATTAAAAAAAGAGGTGGATTTTGGCACAATCTTTGATATATGTATTCATTGTAGGTTATGATGACAGTGTATTACTAACAATATCGATTGACAATGTAAGTTACACTAACAAAAACAAAATTAAAAAAAGAGGTGGATTTTGGCACAATCTTTGATATATGTATTCCATTACAATGATGTAAGAAAAACAAATGGCAAGAGGATGATAGGTCAATTTGGTTGTTAATGCTTTGGGGCCATAACAAGTGCTAATGTAGGATATTGTTTGTAATGTGCTTGGCCAAGTAAATAAGGTTATCATAACAATGTATCACTAACAATATTGATTGACAATGTAAGTTACACTAGCAAAAACAAAATTAAAAAAAGGGGTGGATTTTGGCACAATCTTTGATATATGTGTTCATTACAATAATGTAAGAAAAACAAATGGGAAGAGGACGATAGGTCAATTTGGTTGTTAATGCTTTGGGGCCATAACAAGTGCTAATGTAGGATATTGTTTGTAATGTGCTTGGCCAAGTGATCAAAATGTGTATGTGGTCATGTCTTGGAATTTTTTCTTGCCTTGTAAGCTTAGCCAGTGGATAAAGTATAGGAAACAATCTATTAGTGTGTAGGGCCAGGGGCTCTTGCCTCGCCAACTTTTTCTAGGTTTATAAGCTTAGTCCATGGAGAGAGAGAGAGAGTATAAGAACCAATTTATTAATATGTAGGGACATGTTAGTTAAATTGTATTCTTGGTTGATTGAGAATTGCAAGAATTTGTGGAAAGGTGCATTGGGGTAAAAACAAATAGAGGCCTAAAAGGAGGTCCATTACGAGCTTTTGAAGTTAAATGGGCGATGGAGTTGTGAGGCACACTAATGCGTAGTGCACTGTTTTCCAAATAGTATGAAAAATGAGAGAGTTTGGAATATATTTGTTGGTTATCCTCAATGAAGGCATTTACATCACACAAACATTTCTCATTGAAAGTTCTCCTTAGCCAATTATTGCATGAAAGGTAACTATACAATTTGTGAGTGCATGTCTAGATATATCATGGGCTAAATTAGACAGCCAAATCAATTGAGTCACTTGGCATGGGTAAATCAAGTAGTGAGACTAATCGACTCACTTATCATGTCCCCGAAAACCCACAACCAAATATCGCAGGTGTAACTTTCAATGTGTCTTAAATTCAAGAGATGCTTACTCACATTTATGGATGAAATTTTTAGTAACTCGTCAAACTAGAATGTCATAAAGTGAATGTAACTTACACAAAAGGAATGAACCAAAAACATACCACTTGTGCTTAAAATGTTTCGAAGCATTTTATTGTACAATAAAGCTTTTAAGCGAAATAAAATTTATCTCAATTTGAAATTTATTAAAAATGTAAAAAAACCCAAATTTATTAAAAAAAAAGAAATTGACACTTCAGACATTTGAAAATAAATTTAGTTATTTTATAAATATTACATATGTATTCAAATTTAGATTGCTTAAAGTATTTTAATTTTTTTTAATTAGCCATTTATAGTTTAATTTTTTTTAATTAGCCATTTATAGTTTTAAAGGTGTATAATGTTTTTAAAAATTAATAGAGTTTTAAAAATTATTGCACGATGAGAATATATTCATACAAACAAATGTATATTAATAGCTCATAAGAATAACTCAAGTATCCAATTTTGGGAAGTTAATCTCCTCGTGAAATGCGATAACATGTTAGTAGAATAATTTACTTCAAGTGGATAGATTAATACTCGTTGCTCATCAAGATAATATACTAATTTTCATGGGATTAAACATTTATTCTAATAATTTACTTCAAGTTGGACAGAATAATACTCATTGCGCATTAAGATAATGCTAATTTTCATGGGATTAAACATTTATTCCAATAATCTCTTCCAGGGGAACCATACTTTCATAAGCATTCCAATTGAAGGATGAGAGGAATTTATAATTTAGGATTGATAAGTGAGATACATAGGCTTTTACAAATTTCATATTCTTCCAGGAAATGTTAGGTAAAAACTAAAATAAATTCATTTCAGTGAGACTTGCTGACTCCACCCAGTACTAAGAGAGACCCTCAGCTTGTTGCTGCAAGACTACGTAATGATTTGGAAAGTTGAGTTCAACATTTTCATGTTAGAGCCCGTGCAAAATGCATTCAACAATTTCCTCTTCAAATCTTGTGTCCATTTCATGGAGTATCTTGTCCATTTCATGGAGTATCTTTTCATGTCTAGGAGTTTCCAAATTTATTTTTGTTTTAGTTGTAAAATTTCAGGAAATTTTAATAGAATAGGATGAACCAGCTAACAAAAAAAACATAATTCATTTTAACCAAGAAGCTCCTGCACCCTGCAAACTTTCCAAAAGCCTTCCTATCATGATGTGCAACTCAAACATCGTAGATGCAACAGCTTGAAGATGTTATAATGAACATGTGATTGAAATTTGGCTCCTAATCTCTTTTCTTAAAAGATGTAGTGTCTATTAGTTACACTACGAGTTGCCAAATAAATCATTTCCCCAACTTGAACACAGTTTCCATCTCTTTGACCGCGTATTAACGACGATCCATTTCCTCCAAAATGATCCCGTCCTCTTCAAACCCGAAGACCCATTTCTACTAAAATAAAACAAACTCTTCTGAACACCGATCGGGCTCAAAGGGCCTTCTTTCAGAAGCAGAGCACCATACACATCGGAGTTCGTGGTTGCCTTTTCTGGTGCGCTGAGCTCAGGAGTAAGGCACCTTGAAGCGATGACGACCTTGGCTATCTGAGGATTCTTCCTGTGATCGTATAGGCGAGTGAAGCTGAAGTCTCCGCGTCGACGATTGAGCTCCGCATCCAACAACACATTGCTCGCCTTCACGTCTCTGTGCACAACGCGTTGACGTCTTTATGAAGATCCACCAAATCCACTGCAGGCTGTCGATCGAAAGGCCAAGATTTGGTCGACGATGCCCTGCCAAGTGTGCAGATACATAGGCGTGCAGATCTGGCCATTCCGGGCCTACTTAGTGGCGCAGATAGATTGCCCTAGATTTGGGAAAACAGGGGATTGCCAAGTGGTGCAGATATATTGCTCATCTGGCTAACGAGACAATTGACACCTGGCCAATGAAATGCTGCCAAGTGTAGCTCTAATGGAGGCCCAGATGGGCCAACAAGATGCTGCCAAATGTCGCGTTGTTGTTGGCTTAGACCTGCCAACGAGATGCTGCCAAGTGTCGCCCTGTGGTAGGCCCAGATCGAGGCAACGAGATGCTGCCAAGTGTCGCCCTGCGGTAGG
>APFE030822535.1:38095-50654 GCA_000404065.3 Pinus taeda
CACCACCCCCTTCCCCCCCCAACACATAACAAATTCATTTTAAAATTGGCTGACAGGCCATGACCCCTGTCAACCCCCAACCCAAACCCAAACTACTTTTATTTAATGTAATATTCGGGCGGTGCACGGGCCACCTCCGGTGGACCTGGCCCATGCCCCACCACTTGTAACTGAACACCATAAAAGGTAGCCGGAGCCGGTGGAAGTTGAAGCCACAGCCGGCGGGAGGGCTGGCCCCACCCATGCGGCAACTCCATGTTTCACACCACCACATGTACCAACGACCCCCATTAAATGCGTCCAACAAATCAAAATAGCTCACCAACTTTGTTGCAGGAGTTAAGGGGCCGACCGCCCAATGTGGACCTAAAGCCCCCTAAAACAAAATGTTGTAGTTTCTTTAAACAAAATAAGTTTTAATGTGGAGGGGTCAGGGTTTGACCACCCGACCTCCTCCTTACTATTCACCTCCTCATACCAATCCGCCTGAACGACATTTCTTGTTTAATCTACCACCAAAAAGTTATATAAACTTGTCCTTTTGTTAGTGCACCCAGGTAGCATGGAGGAACCAAGATTGGGCACATAAACCAAGACTGTAATTTTTTAATTAATTTATTACAGGTGGAACCATGATTGGGCAAAAGTTTTAGGAGGGTGAAATTTTTTGCAGTGTCCAAATTGGGCAAATTTTATGTCAATCTTACACCTCTTAGTGACACGAACCTGATGGCACAGTCGGTTTCCTAATTTGAGTAGCCGATTTGCAGAGGGCTCGGAGGAGGGAGTCTTTGAGGAATCTAGGGGGAATCTAAAAGATTCCTTGAGCCCCAGATTTCCACTTTCTTAGAATTCATAAATTTGACAGTCAATTTTGTACTATTCAACGCCACAAATATGGTGGTGCGTTTAGATTTTCCATTTGCTCTTTTCATTTTCTGACCACTTTTCAAAGTGGAGTGCAGGTGTCAGCAATCATGTGCGAGCAATCATTCTATGAGATTCAACGCCATGAGACTGATGGTACAACTAGCTTCAGCAGTGTGATATCCTTTTCTTCACATGGCCCCAGGATGTGAGGTATATGCAGTGTGTTCATGTACTTCTTTTGGTATGCATTGTGCTACACAGATCCCTATTTGATGTTTGATGTGAGATCTTGTTTCTTACTTGTTTTCATGGTTCCTCCTTGATGTGATGCGGAATCATTTGTGAGATGTACTTGTTGTCATGATTCATCATGTTTCGTTTGAGATCCCTTTGTCGTTATGTTGATGGGATACTCATGTGTCACCATGTATGATTGCATTGAAACCCCTTTTATGCCATGATAGTGGGATGTTCATTATCATCATTCATGAGTTTTTGTCATACTGATAGGAGTCATTTTTTACTGAGAGTTCCTTTAGCGGAACATCTCTTGGTGCCACTCCTGCATGAGGGAATTTTCCTTGTATGATAGAGATGCCATATCTTATGTACAACATCACTATTGATAGCAATTAATGCAGTGGCCTACACCATCTTGACATCAGGGCTTGGAGACGTAGTCCCTCCTGGACAAACTCCGTTATCAACAGCTTATGTTTTTTATGTTGTTGATGATTGTCATGTGTCTTCTTCTTTACAACATGCACATGTATTCATTTATGTTCTTTTAAAATGCAATTTAACACATCACCAAAGTAAAAGGTCTTGGAAGTGTCCTTTGTCGCACCCGGACCTAGATCAAAGATGAACCAAATTAGCACAATACATGTATAATCATAATCTTATTAATACATAAACATCATTTCAATCATTATCCAGTCATCAATGCATTACCATACCGACCACATACCATGACTCATGCATGAAAACTATCACCATGCTAATGTATTCATAACAACATACAAACACTTATATGGAAGACTAATGCACAACTGACATGCACTCATGATGACCACATCCAAAAACAACACTAGCTATCAAATTCTCATGTGGAGACACCACTGCAACTATGACCAATTCCATGTAGATGCAACAAGCACATAGACCACAAGAATAAGGAACACATATGTAATCGACATGTAAGCATGACCGACACACACTACCCATTCAGTCCAAGGGGTGAACCATGATTTGATACCATTCTGTAACCCCCTCCTCTCACATTTACCCAAGCCAACCGGTCCACGGGGGTAAACATATGATGTAGAGTTAATATGATATGATTCAACCACCAAGTATAGTTAAGGAAGTGGAACCGACATGACAAGACCAATTTGACATTCCACACATGCTACAAAACCTCCAGGAGTTAACCAACCCTTCCAAGTGACCAACCCCTATGAAAACTTTCATTTTGACATCCCTAGAGCCTCAGCCACTCCCATGAAAAGGCATGCATGTGTTTGGGACCCTCTAGTTGCTCCCACAACAAAGAAGCCATGTGATTGTGGCCTTTCTCAGGCAGTCTAGTGCCAATAGCCCTAGATTCCGTGTCACTTTCTCACATCCAAGACTCAGACCACTGCCCAGAACTTCATGAAACTTCCATAAATGATAAATAACATTGAAAAAATATTACTAATGCAAACATTTAATCAATGAATTGACAGGACCCCTACTAGCCATGCTAGGAATTTCGTCAAACATGTCACAAATATGTAATCTATGGTTCATAAAAATATATCAGAGCATAAGGGTCTCATACTTATATGAGATTCATAAAGAAGCATTTTTATCTATAATAATAGTTGCATTATCATCTATCAGGTCACATATTTATTTTTCATTCATACATCAAGGCTGCCATAAAACATCCTCATACCCAGTATATAACCAACGAAAATAACATGGATATAACAATGATAAGAATCAAATATGAAAAAATATATTTACCCATCAAATACAAGAGGAAAGAAGATCATATTAACATATGCAAAATTCAACTAGGTTTGGGACTTCCACGTACCACCCGACCATAGATTGGTTGAACCAAATGTTTCTTTCAGCTAATCACCCCCATGACATATTGCAAGCATGAATGTGGGATCTCATAAAATAACTCAATCAAAACCAAACTAGAGCTTCCAGAGTCCAAACAATCTCAAACCTCAACCAGTGATTCCACTTCTTGGTTGGACATCACTAACAATCACCATACTGGTCTCTACCCAAGTTGTCTAGTGCTCCAAAGCATTTTTTCCAACCAGGGCTTCCAGGACTAGTAACTCAACCCACAATTGTTGCCAGGATTCTTGAGCGTTTGTCCAACCAAGGCTTCCAGGACTAGTAAATCAAACCACCAAGGGATTCCATAGTGTTTTTCTAACCAAGGCTTCCAGGACTTGTAAATCAACCCAAGATGTTACAAGGTTTCCAGACCGTTTGTCTAACCAAGGATTCCAGGAACTAGTAACTCAATCCATAGCCAAAGGAACATGAGAACCAATCAGGAAACAAAGATAAAACCCACAACACCATTACTATCCATGAAATGGAAAGGCTAAAAAAATCCACCATTAATCTAGACAAATCTTCCATGTCAATGATAAATCATAAGAAAAATATGAGTTATGAGGAAGAGCTATTCCTTTTTCTTTTTGTAATGGCGATGGAGCAATGAAGGCTATGGTTTCAATGCTTTGGCAATGGTGGCCTACCCTATGGGCTTGGTTTTATCTCTAACCATGCTACCACTCTAACCTGCATTGAAGTATAACCTCACCTCTCTCTGACTGCCCTCCATCGTTTTCACCCATCCGACTTGTTTACGACGACTCTAAACTATTACCTGTCTGACTTGACATCTGTCAACTAGGGGTTTTCCCAAGGCGATTATATTATTTTATGCCAGTTAAGATGGATGACTACATCATTGATTATTCTCAGGATCCCTTCACTTTGGACCCCAACTATTCAGTTTTTCCCCTGCATCTTCTAGTCTCCTTCACAAGCATTTCACTGGAGATACCAACGACTCTCGCTGGAGGTCTCGGGATTTATTCGGTGCTGGAATACCCAATTTTTTCACTCTCGACTCAGCAGCCTCTCCATTTGATTGGTCTGTCATCCTCCTCATAGTCGTTCATTGATATACCTGAAGTAGTTTATTCCCCCCTGACCTTGAATTACCCCCACCCTCTCTGGCATCTCTTCAATTTTTATTCTCCTACCTTCACCCTCCCTCAGCCACTATCCCTCATGAACCCCTTTCATCTTACTACCCTGGGACATCACACGCCCTTCAATCTTAGTCATAGACTTTGTTTCCACTCCAACCCCCTAATCCCTCATCCTGCATCCCCTCTCCTCTGATTCCCAACCTTCCCACCTTCGGTTGCTTTGCAGACTCCTCCCCTACACACCTGGTTTTGGCTGGGGATTCTCATTTGAACATTGGTATTGTTCCCTCCCATGCTCCTCTAAGTAGACCCCCTCTAGGTCAACCGGGTTGACTAACTAAGTGATTCAAGGGGGTGAAAGAGGGCTCAAAGATGATCTCGCTTACCTTTGGCAAAAAAATTCATCTGGGAGACGTGATTGATACATCCGATCGTGTCTTGGTGGGTCAGATCCAAGGTAGGGCTTACTCGGCCGCGTGACTAAGATAATGGGTCTTGGAGATTTCGGGGTAGGTTCTCTTTGAATTACGATCAGTGGTTACCCTTTCTCATGGATGGTTTTCCATTCGATTGTAGTGGCTTGAATACATTCCATGGGTACTTTCCAAGCATTGGCACATTGAGATGATCCCAGTTATGCTCAAGAGATGGAGCCCCCTTTTTGATCCCGAGAGAGAACATCTTGGGGTTGGGCCAATTTGTATTTTCCTGCCAGGATTACCCCTTCACTTCTGGTCAAAAGACATCTTCAAGTGGATTGGGAATGCCCTTGGAAGGTATATAGACTATGACAAATTGTATATGGTATTTGGGAATATGTTTATGGCAAGAAGTCTAGTACATCTTTACACCAGGGAAAGTCTGGAGGAGAACATGCATATGTGTTGGAGGAACACTTATAGGGTACGAATCTTAGATTACGAGGGGGTTCCCTATTGATGTCGAAGGTTCCATAAGATTGGACACCTTTACAAAGATTGTTCGCTACTCACATCCAGTTCTGCATCAGTGGCTCAACCTGATCAAGTTGATGTTACTCCCACTATTGACCAACGTGGAAAGGAACTGGCTCGACCCAAGATGCATCTGGAGATGGACTCACAAGTAGTTCGCAGTGCTTGTATGGAGCGTGTTCACCCCCCATCCCTGCGTATCACTTGATCTCATGTGACTGCAACAATGACTGCCTATGTTGCGGGTACGTTTTCCTTATCTCCCTCTCTCCCTCTTTATTTATCGTTTGTTTGTTTACCTAGTTCATCGAGTTGCACTTTTGCACTTGTTATTATTACCCCCTCTATTATCTGCACTTTAGCTCCTTCTGCCCCTACATTTCCCCCACTCCCCCATCCATCCTTGGAATCACAGAATCCCTCTTCCCTGAGGACAATTCTTCTGATTCCAATAGGGGACATAATTAAAACCTTCAGTCATTGACTCGATTGAATCCAGGGGATGATAGTGGTATTGGAATCATCCCCTTGGCCCTATCCACCAAACCTGCTCGGGGTCAAAATTCCTTAATGTCAAAATCCATATTTTATGCTGGACTGGCTGTGGCCCATTGTTGCACAAAAATTGCCACTTTGAATTTTTGCAATCAATATGAGTCTATCACCACTCATACATACCTCCTCTGCAAGTCTTAAACCTCAACTCTGCATATCAAGCTTTGAAAATGAGAGAAATTCCTTAAAAATCTATAAAACTCTGGTTTCGCACTTTCTCTTAGCATTACCTGTGATACCGCACCCATTGGTCATTTCCCCTACGCACCTGACCGCTCTGTATCTGCATTTATGGCTGCGAATCCTTGTAAAAGTTAAAAAGGCACAAGTTTATTCTTAAAAACTCACTTTGAGTCAATTATGGAAGCTTCTAGAGGGAATCTTGCATTGGCAAGTTCGCTCCTTGAGGGTTCATGCATCCCATTCCTTAAGGAGCTAACCCCTTGATGTGAGGAGCTTATCCCCTTGAAGGAGGACTCTATCCCTTCAATGTTGGACCTGTAACCTCCTTCCCTTGCACTATATGAAGCTTTGGGCTGGTTACTTGGGAGGTTGAAAGCTAAATATTTTTTAGGGTTAAATGTGCTGGAACTTAGTCTTCCTAATTGAGCTTTTGAGAGGGAAAGATTCACATACCTTTTGATCTCATTTGGTGAGAGAGTGAGGCTTGTCAAACAGAGGAGATTTCCTACCTGGACCCTAGGAAGAGCTTTTTACACATCAAGGCCCAAGGTTGTAAAGTTCTTCTTTCTCAAAGTTAATACAATCAAGTTTATTTTTTCTCAATAAGCTGTGTTTAATGGTTTATTTCATAGACTCCTTGATCACTATGATGAACATGATTTATTATATTAGCTATGTAGGTGTTCTTTGATGTGTGCTTGTTTGTGTTTGCAGGTTATCAAAAGAAAACTATTTGAAGTTGTTGGAGCAAGGCCGCCACAAATTAGCGTTGGACTTAAGGTAGGGTCTAAAACACCTCTTAGTTTTTATTAATGAATCAAAATATGTTTAGAGAAAAGTAGATTTGCTTGTCCTACTTGTTGCTAGATATCAATTGATACTAGGGAGATCGGTCTTGTCTGCAAGAACGATTTATTCACTTAACACCCATGGCCATGAACAACCCATTGACAAGGTCCTTGAATCATTGACCTCCCTCCTCTCCATTCCCCAATGAAGTGGATTTCCTTCAAATGTCACAAGCTAGCTAGTCCCGCTAAGAAATTGGTGGACATTATATTTCTTCAAGAGACTTTTTCACCGTATTCTCAGATTATTCCCATTCTTGAGGCTATCCCCATGGCTTTCATTTTCTTACGTTGGACGTTCACAGGTGGTCTGGTGGTTTGGTTATGGGCCACAATCTCAAGTCTATAAATTACTGAACTCCTGGGGTGGGGAAGGCATCATTGGAGCTGATATTTACTTTGCAGAAATTGGAAGGGAGATGAGGATTATACATGTATATGGGCCCTGTATCGATAGGGTTCCATTCTGGCATTAGGTACTTAATTATGACTATATCCAAGTTGAGAAAATTATCATAGGAGGGGACCTCAACTTCTCTATAGGACATGCTGAATCATGGGGCATGAATGCACAAATTGACACTCCATCAGATGAGATTCGGTCTCTATTGGAGGATCATCACCTGATTGATATTCCCATGACCTAGCTTCAACCCACTTGGTGAATTTGGAGGACAGGAGATGTTGCACTAGCCAGGAGGTTGGATCAATTTCTGGTTAAGGATACCTTACTGGATCACTTACCATTATATCATTAATGTGTGGGTTTTGGTGGTTTCTCAGACCACTTGTCCATCTATCTTGAAATTTCTTGTGGAGACTTAAAACCTAAGGCACCCTATAAATTCAATTCAACCTGGCTCAAAGATGATAGTTACATACAGATGGTCACTGAGCATTGGAATACATGAGTCCCCCCACTAGGACAATCAACCTCTAAAGTATTTGTCTATAAAGTATTTGTATTTGCAGGTTATTAAAAGAAAACTCTTTGAAGCTGTTGGAGCAAGGCTGCCGCAAATTAGCGTTGTACTTAAGGTAGGGTCTAAAACACCTCTTATTTTTTATTAATGAATCAAAATATGTTTAGAGAAAAGTAGATTTCCTTGTCTTGCTTGTTGCTAGATATCAATTGATACTAGGGAGATCGGTCTTGTCTGCAAGAACGATTTGTTCGCTTAACAAATTGGCGACTCCACTGGGGACGAGATTTGATTGTTTAATTTTCCTTTATCTTTGATTCGAGAAACTTGATTTTTTGTTTCTGGTTTTTACTTGATGTGTGCGAGATTGGGTAGTTTGTCAGTCCTGGATTGATTTTTTTATTTTTTAGAAATTTTTACAAGGACCATACGTTCTGTTTGAGTTACGGTTCGCACTGTTACTTTACTGCACAGAGCGGTACCACACCTGGTTCTACTGGGGGCCTACGGACCCTGTCAAAATTTTTGAAAATCTTGAAATCTTTTCATCCAGTTTAATTTAGGTTCTTTTTGTTACTTTTATCCTTTGCCTAGATCTACATATATCGTGTCAAAAGTCTCTCATAAGTAAGTACCATTGGTGTTGTGTTTTGGATGAATTTCTAGAAGTTTTTGCATGCTTGGTTTGGTCTTCACTCAGTCGTTGTAGTGACTTTAAGCTTAGAAGCCTAAAAGACCTTAGATCACCCTGGAATATTTTGTCTTCTTGATAAGTCTGGCTGGTTTGTGAGATCTTCCTTTGGTGAGAAATCGATTTTGTTTCTCTTTGCAAAACTTTGAATGAACTTGGTCATAAGTTGTGAATTTCATTTTTTATAAAAACATAGCTGGGTGTTTTTGGTTGATTTGTCTTGCTGAACGAATTAATTCTTATTTTGCTGAATAACTAAGTAAAAACATCCTCAAAAACATTTGAAGCTGTTATTTCAATTAGTTTTAAGAAGTTAGATCTCAAGATTAGATTTTTTATAGTTTTGAGTGTTGAAACAAAAAGGGATTTATTTCGTGAGAATAATTAGTAGCTTCGTTTGAGTGTTTTGAAAAGACAAAAAGTTTTTCTTTTCGTTTAAATGTTGAAGGAAAGTTTTGTTTTTCAAGAATTGCATTCTCAACTCTTCCTTTAGCTAGAGATTCATTCAAAAGGAAAATAATTGATCATATTAGGTGCATTTTTTAGCATTTTGGAGTTGAGTCTTCACACCACAAAGTTTCATCTCCATATATTTTGACTTAAGAAACAACCAATAAAATTAACGCTTAATTAAAATTCATCTAGCAATCTTTTTATTTCTAGGGCTCTTATTCACCAACATAGCTTAGGCTAGTATCTTGGAGTAGGGAGTAATTAACTCTCCAAGATAGTTAAAACAAAAAAGTAGTCGATCTTGCGGTAGGAAAAAAATCCAATTGTTACATGTATGCTCTGGGAAGCTCCTCTTAAAGGAGTCAAGCACGAGATCATATATAAACCAGTGAGGTAATCAATCCTTCCTCATTGGGAATGATAGCAGATATTCACGTATTAAAAATGGTAAACCTCAGATTGACCATGGTCGAGGAGCCTGGGGTCACTTGTTGGTAAACCTTGGATTATGTCAAGGAGCCTTCAAGGGGATTGAGCTTTGTTACTCTACCCTTGCGTGCGTATCGGATCGTATACTGTTCCCCCAGGTATATTTTGTTTCCATTGGTAACCTTAGCGGCCATAATCTATAGGATTCTTTCCTAAGGTGATGGTGGAGGGAAGATCCCACTGTACCTGGAGCAAATGTCAACTAGACTCACTTAGACTCTTTGGGGGTTATCTTCACTCGAGACAGTTTTGTGGAGAAACTTGTGCCAGTCTGTTTCATTAAGCAGGTTGTCGGGGTAATTGTTCCAACTGCCATTCTGTATTGAATTCTGTGAGGTTGGATTTCATAACCAACTAGTGTTTTCGGTATGGAAAAATACTATTTGTGTGTGGTTTGAACTCTTAGATTGTTAGGTGTGTGATTCAATTGTTTGGTTATTTAGAGACTTTAGGTGGTTTTCTTGAGATTTTCTTTGTTTTCGTGTGAAGTAATTAATTATTTAATCGTGGCTGAATTACCGAGACAATCTCGTAGACTTCGGGGGCAGCCTCCCGAATATACACCAAGTCAGCTTGAAGGGCTAAGAGCTCTTGT
The DNA here is from genome assembly GCA_000404065.3 of Pinus taeda. Taxonomy (NCBI): domain Eukaryota; kingdom Viridiplantae; phylum Streptophyta; class Pinopsida; order Pinales; family Pinaceae; genus Pinus; species Pinus taeda. The sequence continues at coordinate 47,895 of APFE030822535.1, forward strand.
CACACCTAGGGCTAAGAGCTTTTGTCTGCAATAGGAGCCGTTGATGTTCATGATTCAAATCTTATAATCTTTGATTTAGAAAATAGTACACCTTGTTTACCTCATCAAATGGCTTTCCAGATCCGAGTGTTAGTCAAAAATAGGCCTTGCTTTCGGACTGTGATTAATGAGGGAGCTTCAACTTGTATTATGTCGATTTCGTGTTGGAAATCACTTGGTTCTTCGACACTTAACCAATCCCCGATGATTTTGAAGGATTTTGACGACTGAGGGTTTCATCCTTATGGCATTCTGCAGGATTTACCTATAGGGGTAGAAGGCAAAACTGTTAATCTAGATGTGGAAGTGGTTGATGCCCCTTTAGATTACAACATCCTTTTGGGTTGTAGTTGGTGCTACGCTATGACTGCTGTTGTTTCATCGGTCTTTTGGCTTATTAAATTTCCTCATAATGGAAAGATCGTTACAATAGATCAGTTGAATTATTTTTCATCCGACCCAGCCTCTTCTGAGAGTATCCAACATGTCGGTAAAACATCTATCCCTTATAAGGATGTTGGGGTGGGATTAGTTAAAGATTCTGGTTTACTAGGAAATTTTTCATTTCCCCCTCCTAACTTATCACCTTCTTTTGCAACCATTCATATGATTTCATCGCGCACTATTTCTCTCGATGATCCTTGGATTGTACCTTCCGATTCCGAGGTGGACTCATTTGGTGATGCTATGACCTTGAGTCCCTTTGAAGTTGCATATCAGGCGGTACAGTCGTTTTCCAACTCTAGTTCAACCGAAATTGATCCAATGAATGTGGTCCATGGGGAGTCACTTTCAATCTCAACCTCAGATTCAACAACCTTTTCTGAACCTGTTCATACTGATGAGTAGATTCGTGAGATTTTTATCTATTGATGATTTACCATGGGACGATCTTCATCATCGATCTTCATTTTTACCTGAGCTTGATCATTTTGAAAATGATTTCTCATCTATTTTTACCATTGATTATGTCAAGGAATCACAGAATCCATTGCAACATCTTGATTCTGAGTTGAATTTGGGAAACATTTCTCGAACGATTCCTATTGAAATTTCAGTGAAACCCATAATTATTGAAAACATTCAATAGGTGCTTCTTGTATGGATGAGGAAATCCAAACTTATAAATCCCTATTTCAAGAATTCCACGACGTGTTTGCCTAGTCATACGAAGAAATGCCAGGAATCGATCCATCAATTGTTGTCGATGAAATCAAAACTTACCTGGATGCTAAACCCGTCCGGCAACGTTTGCATCAGATACATCCAAGAAAATTTGCTACTATTAAAGCTGAAGTTGAGAAATTACTTTGAGCAGGTTTTATATATCCAATTCCTTTAACAGATTGGGTATTGAATATTGTTCCTGTTAACAAAAAAAAGGAACGATAAGAATATGTATTGATTATAGGGATATTAATCGAGCTTTTCCAAAAGACAATTATCCAACTCCCTACATCGATCAAATAATTGATGATTGTTCCGATAGTGAAATGTTTTCCTTTATGGATGGATTTTCGGGTTACAAACAAATTAACATACTCCCTACTGATCAACCAAAAACGACTTTCATTTTTCCACGGGGGACCTTTGCTTATTGTAAATTACCTTTTGGGTTGAAAAATGCCAGAGAAACTTTTCAAAGGGCTATGTCTTACGCATTTCATGACATCAAGCACATTGTGCAGCCTTATCTCGATGATTTACCTGCTCATTCATTACGTAGAGCCGATCATCTCACTCATTTACGAGCCATATTTATGAGATGTAGGCATTATCGAATTAGGTTGAATCCACACACATGTGTTTTCTGTATAGAAATGGGTCACTTACTAGGATTTGTTGTTTCAAAAGCCAGCATTCGTGTCGATCCCTCGAAGGTTGAAGCCATTGTCAAATTATCTCCACCTTAGACTTTTCGCCAACTCCAAAGTTTGCAAGGGAAAGAAAACTTTTTACGTCGATTCATTCCTAACTACGCCAAGATAACGAAAGGTTTTACTAGGTTGTTGAAACAGAAAACTCCATTCTTTTGGGATGAGATAGCTCAGAAATATTTTGATGCACTTAAACACGCGTTGACCCATGCACCGTTATTGCATCTTCCCAACTACAACCACGATTACTTTTTGTACCTCGCTGCTTCTCATTCCACCATTAGGATGGTTTTAGTTTAGGAAGATGAATTCAATGCTGAACATGTGATTTATTATCTTATTCGAACTCTGAATCTGACCGAGCTTAAGTATTCACATGTGGAGAAATTGGCTCTGGCAGCTGTTCAAGTTGTCCAGCGATTTCGTCACGACATTCTACTACGCAAAACCACAGTACTTTCTGACTGTAACCCTATGACATATATTTTGACTAAACAATTGCTAGGGGGCAAGTATTCCAAATGGATAGTTATCCTACAGGAATTTGACCTAGAATTTGAAAAATCCAAGTCAAAGAAGTCTTTGGTTTTCGCGGAGTTAATGTGTGACTTCCCGCGTACTGATACCGAAACTCTTGCAGAAGAATCCCTTGCAGATGAATCTTTGTTTCTTATTAGTACTCTTGATCCATGGTATGGGGATATAATCATCTATCTCCAAACCCAATATTTTCAGCCTGAAATTTCACAATCTCAATGAAGGAAAATACGTTTCCAATCCCAACAATATAGAATTATTGGTGATACACTCTATCGTCGTGGAGTGGATTCTATTTTTCGTCGTT
>APFE030822542.1:0-18844 GCA_000404065.3 Pinus taeda
GCGTACACTACCACTTTACATCCCCGATAAGCTACTTGGCAGGGAAGTAGCTTATCAAATCAATGCTGAAGGGGTTACTCAGATCTTGAAAAGAGCTAAAAAACATGTTTGCCCCTCTTTTCCATTACGAATTGGAATTTATACCCTGCATGACATCAAGCATGAAGAGAAGGAAGTTGGGAAAATGAATTTGCTCACTATCGCTACTCTGCCAAGCAGGCAGTATGATCCAAGGAAGATCGCTTACAATGTGCTCAACCAGGCCAAATTGGGCAAGGTCGAGCACAAAGAAGACAAATTCAAGGATTTGTTTGCATAAGCCGAATCGCTCTATCAAGTCAAGTCGCTTGCCAGGAAGGTGTATAATGATGAAGGGCTAGTCAAATTTAATAGAATTAGAGAACAAAGGTTCCAAACTCTGCCTCTAGACCTGTTAGCGACTGTTCCGACAACAACCAGGTCAAGCGAGTCTGAGCAGCGAAATAATATGCCACCTCCTACTACATCAAAACAGCAGGAGGAAGTGCATAGCCAGAGGCAGGAGGAGACCCAGGAAAATGTGCAGCGACAAGAAGAAACCCAGGCGAAAACCCAAGAAGAGAGCAGCTCTAAGAATAATAATGATATATTAGTTGATCCGAATTTGCTCCAGCAATGGCAGCAATTCAGTACAATTATCAGCAACCTAGAGTGCTCAAAAGACGATGAGGTTTCTAAAGAAGGTGACACATAGGAAGCAACATCGAAACTGGTTTCCGGTGAAACCAGTGGCCAACCCAAAACAAAAGAAACAGAGATAATTCCTAAAGATCCAACGGGAGAAATCGTTTCGCAAATTGAAGAGATTCCCCCTTTGGATGTATTTTATAGCCCCAAGCATAAAGCTGTTGGAAAGCGACAGAGGAAAAGGAGAACAGCTGATCAACCTTCCCCATTCCCTGAATTAACAGTGACGGGCAATGTTGTGTGGAAAGAGGAATTTGACCCCTCCGATGACTTAACCAAGCTATCGCAATTTGCTAGAGCATATTCAGCGGAAACCATTGATAAAGCATCGGAGATAAGCAGTTTATTGAAGACCAAGGACCAAGACATCTCCTCGCTACCGGCGAGACTATCAGAAGTTCAGCAGAAGGCAAAGCAGGCGGAGCAAGAATTGCTAGTGCAGCAACAGAACAATAATCAGCTGACCAAGCAATTACAAGAGCAAAAGCAGAGGATTGATGAAGGTGCAATCCAAAGGCAGAAGGAGCTATCGGTGGCACTGGAGCAATTAAGAATATCAATTGAGGGAACAATGAAAGTAAAATATGAGCGAATCGCTCAATTGACCACTCAAATTGAGCAAAGGAAAAATCTCCCTCAGGTAGATGAATTCAAAGAAGAAGCGCTTCAGTTAAATAAGGCATTGATTAATCAGGTTAAGCTACTATGTCAATAGATTACACAAGAAAAACCATTGTGCGAGTTGGTAGCATCCATAAGCGAAAAGGTAGAAAAAGTGAGGACCGATTTGGATCAGGCCAAAGAAACACTGACAAACTTTATAGAATGGCAGAATTCTGATATAGGCCGGGCAACTAATCTACTGAGAATTCTGGAATCGCACAAAGAGATACTATTCACAGAATGGCAATCGCAACTAATGAAGGCAGAAAGAGCAATTTCCAGATGCAAAACAACCACTGGAAATTTGGTTGAATTAGTAAATAATACACTTTATTTATCTAATATGATTTCCCAATGTACTCCAGGTCAATTAACAGCGGCAAATATGTTGGAGCACTCATGCTACCCGGAGCTCAAGAAAAACGCAAGATTGATCGCTAGAATGAATAGTTTGACATGGGATGCTTATTGGTTCTTCTTAATCAAGCCATACAGCCAAAGAGCCGCCTTGAAATTCCTAACAGATGCTGTCGGGTATATTATACCCGACATTCAGGATGCCACCTTCGCCGCCCAATTCAGTTTGCGTCTCAACAAACCGCCAGAAGTGGAGCTGATGCTTGCGACAAGCCAGCTTAGGTTTAAGGGCAAACAACCTGAGGCATGACTCACTTCGCCGACTGCCAGATCACCCCTGAGAGATAGACCACATTTACTGATACCAATTTAGTAGGATTTTGTTTCATAGATTCTTTTTAGCTTAGTAGTATTTATAGACCCTTTCATGCATTTAGAAAGGGTCGTAAAGTTTTTTATATGACTTAAACCCTGAAGTTGCACTATCGTACTTCAGGGATATTCTTTTATGAAACTCGACCAATTATTCCGAATTTAATGAGGAAGGTTTTTATGCAAATGTACACTACTGTCATTGTTTGGAATCATTTTTGTGTTGAAGAAGGAATCTTGAATAGCGATTGATATTTCAGATTGATCTATAGCTCACATGGTACTATTATCTGCGTCTGTACTCATTTTTGCTATATGAATTGTTTTTTGGATTGCTCTTGCTATTGTCGTTTATATATATATATATATGTGTGTGTGTGTGTGTGTGTGCTTTTCACATCATTCTTTATCCATTCTACTATTGGTTGTTTATCACATGCTTCTCTTTCAACCGTGCATATCTATCGACGATATAAACAGTGAATGCAGTAATTTGTATTTATCGCTTCATTGTGACTATTCATATGAAGTAATTTTTGAATGATTGAATGTCTCTTATTTACTTTACAGAGTCATGTATATGCCTGTTAGATAGATAAATATTATTTAACGCTGCATTCTGAATGAATAAGTTGTGCCCAGGATTAGTATTAGTTTCCCTATTTTTGTCAATAGAAGAAGCTAGTCGCCTATCACTCAAGTAAATTATTCATCACCCATACATCCCTTTTATCTTACTATCGGGAAACTGGTCCCATTATCTCCAGTCAAAGCCACCATCCCAAATGGAAAAGGAGCTGTACCAAGTTCCAGACCGGGTGGTTATCCCCCAATGTTGTGGCAACGATTTTCGAGGCCTCAACATTTCTGGCGCTAGAAAGAGGGCCATCCGCTATGAATGGCGAGTAAGCCAACACCTACAAACCATTCAAAGAGTAACTCACCCTCCGCCTCTCCTCGGACATCTCATTCGCATTCTGAATCTCCAGTATCCAGACGAGACGAAGAGGAATCAACCACTACTGCTCAGTTACATCATACTTCAGAACACTTAAGTCCGGAGTCCCCTGAAGTTCAATCCATCATCCAGAAAGTTCAAGGCTTCTCAATATCCCCTCCTAGATCTGAAGTATCACAAGGCAGTCAGACTTCGCAATTTCGCTTACCCCCTCATCTTACCAGACTCCAAAGTGAAAAGCTAGGTATTGAACAACCTGAATTTCCTTTACCCAAAAGGAAAAGGATCAAAAAGACTGTTGAAGGTTCTGGTAGCGAAATCTTTTCCCCATCATCTTCCATTTCATCATCACCTGTGCGAAGTCATACACCCACTTCACCACTCCATATAGTTGTTCACCAAGGCACTTCATCTCAAACATCGCAATCTTTTCAGTCTGTACTTCCACCTCCCCCTCAGGCACCTGGAACGCCACAAGCGATCGTTGGTAATCTGAAAATGGCCCAAATACCATGGAGAAGTCCTGGTGCGGTCACCATGCCTGCACCTTTACATCCTTTACCCGATTACCCAAAAGAATGGTTACCCAAATTCAATCCAGATGCTGGAACTTCTGCAGAAGAACATATTAACAATTTTATGCTGTCAGTCAATCTAAAGGGAGTCACTGAAGAAGATGTGGTAGTAAGATTATTTCCCTATTCACTTCAAGGATCTGCAGGGTCTTGGTATTTTTCCTTACCCTCTGGATCCATCACAAGTTGGAACATCTTCCAGGAATAGTTTCTTACCAAATACGGTGATGACATATCCTTAGCTACACTTTTCCATGATCTTTCAAATTTAAGGATCGAGTCAAGAGAACCCATCAAGGAGCGCAACTCCAGATTTAACAAACTCTTGAACAAAATCCCCACTGACGATAAGCCAAGCGAACAAGTTAGAAGCGAGTGGTGTATCACTGCTTTGCCTTCAAACCTTGCCATATTTGTCGAGAGGGCCAAACAGCCCACATTGGCCAAAAACATGAAGGAAGCACTCGCTGTGGAAAAAAGTGTAATCACCTTAGAAAGGCAAACTGCCTTGGAAGAAAGAAAATCTAAAAAAAGTATCCTTTAAAGATGACTCTAAGAAAAAGAATACTAAGTATCCATATGACATGGAGGGCCTTCAAAAAGTCCTTAAAACTATGTCAAACGAAATGGTTGGGATTAAGAAACAAGTATCAGAATCCTCAACAAAGAAACCATATAGGAATTTCAGGAAACCCGATTCCAAACCTCCAAATGTTATATCATATGCAGACTCGGATCCTGAGGAAGAAGAGGAGGAAGAAACAGTTACACCATTTGAAGGAGAAGAAGAGGAAGTAGTTGAATGTCACAGAATGTGGGACTTTGTACTCCCTAATTCCGATACTGATGCCAAACAAGAAGCCTTTCCTGTCACTACAAGGAGTAAAGGTACTCCTGATCCTGTTCAAGCTAATCCAAAGAAAAGGAGTGCTAGAACCAATACTGTAAAGGAAAAGGTACCCGTTAGGAAGCTAGCTGCAACAGTATCGAACAAACAGCCATCATCATCTACTACACCTTCGTCATCTAAAACATTGGTAGTTTCCGTTTGGATGGATTATAATATTGTCGATGACATGAAGAAAACTAAGGCAAACATCACCATGTTTGAACTTAGTAAATTAAAACATCAGCAAAAATTACTACTCAAAGAATTTAATGTTGTTCCTTCTTCACCTCTTCCCACCACTAAAGCTCCAAGCGACTCAGGATAACCCCCTACTGGTAGAGTTGAGGCAACTGACACTATTCTGATTGGAGACAGATCCATACCCCTCCTTTCCTCTTGAATTATGAAATTTATAATCGAAATCTACACAACTGTTTAATTGATTCTGGGGCATCTTCGAATATAATGCCTGCTTCAGTTTGCTCTAAACTGAATATAGAACCCCAGAAGTCTTCTATTCACATTGTGCAGTTAGATAGAACTAAAGTTCAAGTTCAGGGGAAATAAACTCTGTAACAATTAGGTTATCGGCAGATCCAAGAATTGTCCAAAGGATTGATATTCTAATCGCCGATATACCTGAATTCTATGGGTTAATTTTAAGTAGGGATTGGTCAGAAAAACTCCATGGGTATATTTCTACCGATTGGTCACATATGTCGCTCCCCTATAAGGGAAAGCCCAATCAAATAAAGATTGATCGAGAGAAACATATGACCCACACTGTTACAGAATTTGAACAAGAAAATCAGCCAGTCGTGTTCAACAATAATATCCTAGGAAACTATTCTTCAGAGTCTTTTTTCGGCAATTATATTGCCCAGCCATCCCCTTTCTCAGTCAATAATTTCGCATCACAGAATGAAAAGTTTTCACAGACCGACAGTTCTAATTGCATTAATGTTACTGAGAATGGTGTAACAAAAACTATAGATAATTCATTATTTTGGTCTTTATATTTTGATGGATCTAAGTCCAGTGAAGGATCAGGAGCAAGTTGCATTTTGGTCATCCCGCAAGGAGAAAAAACAATTCTGTCCTGTAGATTAGAATTTGAATGCACCAATAACACAGCCGAGTACAAAGCACTAGTCCAAGGACTATACAAAGCGATCGGCCTCAAAGCTCAATACTTAAATGTCTTTGGCGACTCTGAAATTATCATTAAACAGGTAAGGAATACCATTCATTGTCTTTCAAACCATCTTAAGCATTATCAATCGCTGGTACAAGAGCTAACATCGCATTTTTTGGCATTCAATATTTCTTCCATTCCCAGGTCACAAAATTCGGTAGCCGACTTGCTAGCCAATGTCGCTTCCAAGTTGCTCCCTTCCGAAGACTATAGTCCAGATAGGTTTTCAGTAGAATTACTTTTTAGGCCATACATTCCTAACAATGTAACCAATTGGAGAGCGTTTAACCATGATGATGACATTTTACAATTTCTAACATTTGAAAAATCCTATGAGAATCAAATCATTGAGGAAGATGAGCACGATACTCAAATGCAAGGTAAGCATGAGGAGAACTCAATCCCTAAACGTGTAGTGAAGCTTGAAGATCTTTACGATATTAAAGACAGGTTCAAACCTGTATCTAACGCAAAGCTTTAGAGCTCTACCTTAAGGTTTGAATTAATAAACCTTGGCACCGAACAAAATCCTCAAAACATTAATTTAGGATTAGGACTTTCCATAGAAGAAAAGGAAGCATTTATTAGTTTGTTACGAAATAATAAACATGTTTTCGCTTGGAGATATGATGATCTAAAAACATATGACACATCTATTATTCAACACACTATCCCAATGCTTCCCGAACAGAAACCAGTTCAACAGAAGTTGAGAAAAATTCATCCAAATCTAGAGGGACAAATAAAATCGAAACTCAACAAACTTTTGAAAGCTAAGATAATTTTTCCCGTACGACACTCAAATTGGGTCTCCAATATGGTACCAGTCAGAAAGAAGAATTGCGACATAAGGATTTGTATTGATTTCAGGAATTTAAATAAGGCAAGTCTAAAAGATAATTTCCCATTACCCACTATGGAGCAGATACTCCAATTGGTGACAGGCTCAGAGTTTATGTCCTTCTTGGATGGGTTTTCAGGGTATAACCAAATTCTGGTTCACCCCGATGACCGACTCAAAACCACATTCAGAACAAAGTGGGGAACATATGCATATCAGAAAATGCCTTTCGGACTCATTAATGTAGGAGCCACTTTCCAAAGGGCGATGGATATCGCTTTCAGAGGGTTAATTAATAGAACAGTAGTCGTTTATTTAGATGACATTACTGTATTTTCAAAAGAGAGATCCAATCACTTGCATGATTTGAATCAAATCTTTCAACGCTGTAAGAATTATGGTATTTCTCTAAACCCTAAGAAATCTTTTTTCGCTCTTGATCAAGGTAAACTCCTAGGCTTTCTTGTATCTAAAGATGGCATCTATATTGATCCATACAGGATTAAAGAAATTTATGAAATCCCTTTTCCTGACAATAAGAAATCCATGCAGTCATTGTTAGGCCAAATCAATTTTGTAAAAAGATTCGTTCCAGATTTTTCTCAAATTATTTTACCACTTCAAACTATGATTAAGAAAACTTCAGTCTTCAAATGGGGATTGCCAGAAAAGGAAGCATTTGAAATGATCAAGCGGTCAATAATCAATGCCCCAGCTCTAAATACTCCAAATTTTTCTAATCATTTTACATTGTATACCATCGCATCCGATTATTCTTATGTTGCAGTACTTACACAAAACAACGATCACAATTTGGAAGCACCAATTTCATTTTATAGCTCAAATCTTCAAGGTGCAGAACTAAATTATTCTGAAGTAGAAAAGCAAGCCTTTGTTGTATATAAAGCGGTTAAACATTACAGACCTTTCCTGTTAAAAGCCCATACAAAGCTTATAGTTCCTTTCTCCTCAGTTAGAAAACTATTAATCCAAAGAGAACTGGGAGAAAAAAGGGCGAAATGGGTAACAACACTTCAAGAATATGACCTAGAGATCAAGCCAGCAAAGATTGTTAGAGGCCAAGGTTTTTGCAGGTTATTGGCAGGTGCATCCAACATCCCGGAGGCAAGTGATACAGATCAATCTGAAACCATCAATCAGGTAAGTGTCATTGACTCTGAATCACAGTATGCTGATTTAATATTTTACATGAAAAATGGATATGCACCTCCCATCCTATCCTACAAAAACAAAAGGGCAATAAGATTAAAAGCGAAAAATTTTACCATGATTGATGATGTTCTGTTTAGGCAAAATTATGACTCCGTTTTACTAAGATGCCTTGAAAAGCAGGAAGCACAAAGGGTCTTGCAGGAATTGCATGACGGACCAGCAGGAGGCCACTTCGGAGCTGATACCACTGCTCACAAAGTCATCCATGTTGGGTATTATTGGCCCACTCTGTTTAGAGATGCTCATGAATATGTGAGGAAATGCCAAAATTGTCAAACTTCAAGTGGAAGACAAAAGAAATCAGCTTTCCCTCTGCAACCGGTCAACATTGAACAACCATTTGAGCAATGGGGATTGGACATTATCGGAGAAATTACCCCTAATTCTTCCAAACAACACAAGTATATCCTTTCTGCTACCGATTACTTTACCAAGTGGGTTGAAGCGATTCCGTTAAAGACAACAAACTCTGAAGCCATTATTGAATTCATAAATCAATTCATCATTACCAGGTTTGGTGTCCCGAATGCTCTCGTTTTTTATAATGCATCTTACTTTTCAGGCAATGCTATGTTTTATTTCGCAATTAAAACAGGTTTCAAACTCAAATATTCTGCTAACTATTATCCTCAAGGCAATGGTTTAGCTGAATCTACAAACAAAAACCTTATCAAAATTATCAAGTGAACTATCGAACAGAATCACAAGACCTAGCACAAATCTTTAATATTTGCACTATGGGCTGACAAGATAACACATAAGGCTTCTATAGGTACTTCCCCATTTAAACTCGTTTATGGGAAAGAAGTTGTACTACCAACAAATCTTATTCTTCCTTCTCTAGCCCTAGTTCAATTAATTGAAGAAAATCCTTCTTCTTCTTTACAGTTTAGACATGACCAAATCCTAAAATTGGAAGAAGAAAGAGAAAAAGCCAAAATTATTCATGCCAAACATCAGCAGATCATCAAAACATCATTTGATTCAATTTTATCAGGTTCTAAACAATTCCAAGTCGTTGATTTAGTGCTGAAATGGGACAAAGCCCATGAAGATAAAGGAAAACACACCAAGTTTCAGAAGATGTGGCTTGGACCGTTTCAGATTTATGAAAAGATAGGCCATTCGACCTTCATGCTACAAGATTTATCAGGGTTGAAAGATTCTCTCCCTGTTAATGGTCTAATCTTAAAGAAAATTTTCAACTGAGGAGGTAACCCCTTCTCCTTTTAATAGTATTTTTTATAGTTTGTGGCAAAATTAGAAAATAAAACCGTAAGGCATTTTCTATTTGACCTTTGTTGTATTCAAAGAGTCTCTAAGAAACAAGATATTCGATATTTACTTTTAAATAAATAGAAGTATTAAACAAAAGGAATGATTTCTAGGAAATTAGTTATAATTGCATTCTGAAACTACACTACAATCCTAGTAAACCCCTCTTGAAGTTTATAAATCTTGTAAATCTTTTTAGATTTTTAAATTGGTTATAAAAGGGTTATTAATATTAAAATAGAAGCTAATCCAAATTCAGCATCTCAAACTCTTACCTTGTCATCCGTCTTATCTTAAGGAGGAAAATTGTCTATCCCATTTACCCAAGTTCATGATTATTCAGGGTGTAATTCCAAGAATATTGGGTATACAAGTTGAGAGGTCTTATTACAAGCCTGCTCACCATGTTCATAGGAAAATAGTTTAGCCGACATTACCAATACTGCATACCAAAACAGGGTAATGGCTTCTTTTGTAAGACAAGGGGTCTCATCACGAGCCAGCTTGTTCGGTCAGATTACTACCAGTGAATGGCATTGTCACCTAACTGGACACCACACCAGGGCAATGACTTTTATCTTACAAAATAGCAGAAAATGAAAAGAAATGTGGAAAAACATGTTTTGAATTCATTATGTTAATCATGCTCTGAAGTGAATGGGACAATAGACAACCATATGGTTTAAAGGTATCCCTGCCGAAACTATGGACGTTTGCTGGCAGCAGAGGCTCTACCTGTGACGAAGAGAGTTAATTTTACTAGCTGATTTGGAAAAAAGTTCTCTATTTTATCAATATCAACCATCAAACGCCAATTTAGAATCTAGAATGTCTTTATTTTTAACAAAAGAGGAAATTAGCGAAGAAAGTTTTGTTTTGTCTGAAGTGCAACTATACCTAGTTATATTAGAATTTTCCCTTTTGAATAAAATTTCTATTTTGAAAAAGTTTAAGTATTTCTACACTTTTCAGAGATAACTGTTTCTTCTAGTGAATCGCCAATTGTTGTGCCATACAACAACCCCCCATTTCATATCATTACTATTCCAAAATTATAATGTGAAATGGGTCCCTTTTGATTTTTGTTTCAAATTGGTATCAATTTAGAGTTCTATCTCAAAAAAGGCTCGAATAAAAGGAAACATTATTAAAAGACCTTTCTAAATAAAACCAATCAAAAATCCCAATATAAAATGATTTATCTTTATCATTGCGATAAAGCGATCGCAAGATCGCATATCGCAATGACAAAGAAAGCACAACTTAAGGGACATCTTGGTTTTCGCCGATGCGAAATCGCTATCGGATATCGCCAAAAGCATAAAGTAACATAAGAAATAACCCTTGCTCCGATGCGATGCGATATCAGCAATCGGCAATTGGCAATCGGCAATCACACTTATATGCAAAAAAGCCTCCTCCTCGCCCGATGCGATGTGATATCGCTATCGGCGATCGGCGACTCACCATGCCCTCATTTTAAACGGCCCTACTAGATATTTCTGACGCGATGCGATATCGCTATCGGCGATCGGGGATTCCAAATGAAACCAATGCAATAACTTAGCATTTCCCCGATGCCCGATTGCGAAATGGGTAAAAGGCGCAGTTTTCAAGGTAATGGTCATAAAGACAGTTTAATATAATTTATTCGTAATTAAGGCAATATGCTTTGAAAAGCTGCTCATCCGCGTTCAAACCGCCAAATCGCCCAAGGCATGCTTCAAATAAATCATTCGGCCATTAACCGAAGTGACTGGTATTAATGAGATCGACAGGCCATAACGACCATTTAATGAAAACAGCAAGCTTGCTATCTATCTACGGATTTGATCCTAAGGCCACCTCAACTCAATTGATCACTATGAATGCATCCAGATATATATACTTCATGTTGTTTAATTCATGTTATTGTTGTCTGTGTTATGCCTATCTTTCGCTCTGTGCAGGATTCTTCCACAGAGACAGAATTAAGTGGGATGGGAAAGAAATCCAAGAAAACTACAATGCCCACTGCTCCGCAATCCGCAGGGCAAGCTGTCATTGATCCAAGCGGAAAGAACAAAGGGCTTATATCAGATACAACATGCTTAGGACTTACCATGACCACTTGGCAAGGGACTTATAATTTGATTGAAGCAGAAGGGCCAAAGGTGACCGGAATAGAAATTTCATGTGATAATACCAGCAAATCTGATGCCAATTTAAAAGACTTGGCCGACTCCTTTCTACACAGAATAGCGGCCCAGGAGCAAATTCTTCCTTACACGAATGTGGTAAGGTGGGAAAACCAAGAGCTCCCAATTATCAACAGATTGTTTAGCACTGCGGACGGGAGGATTTTCGGTTCTTTTCGAGCCGAATATCTAAGGCTAATGTATCACTTACCGACAGAAGAGAAGAAATATAATGCTGCATTTCTGGAGAAATTTCGAGCAGAGAACGAGACCCAGTATGAACCAATTCGAGGCTGGAGACAGAATCCAGCAAAACACAAGCATGAAACCTCGGGTAAGTACTCAGTTGACTCCCTGAGTTCTCCTTATTGTTATGTTGGAATTATGATGTGTAGGCTATGGGGATTGCATGACTCTGCCAATTTTACCATAGAAATGGTTCCCCTAATGGAGGCAGCTTGTAGTGGAGAAATTATGGATTGGGCGGTTATATTATCCGACAAGTTAGCCAAAGGCATCCTCGATTTCAGGTCTAACTATCGTGTCACAGAGAGGGTTATTCTGCCATTTTATTACAGTGCCTATGTGATGGATGTGTTGTGTTTTAATTCTGAGTTTCCTGTGCTGGGATGGAGGTGGACGTCGCAAGACCCAACACCCATTCACATATATTATCGAAAACTATGGAAGACTAGTTATAAGCACCACCTATACCGAATCTGCAACGGTTTTATGTTGCCAATTCATTATTCAATTTTTAATAAGACTGCCCCGAAAATTTCCGAGCAAGCAGGGGTAGATTTGACTGCAGTAGCAAGTTGGTTTGGGGAGGAGAAATTCACCTACATCATAGTTTTTGGCAGTCAGGCCAGGCCGCATGTGCTACCACTTTACATCCCCGATAAGCTACTTGCCAGGGAAGTAGCTTATCAAATCAATGCTGAAGGGGTTACTCAGACCCTGAAAAGAGATAAAAAACATGTTTGGCCCTCTTTTCCATTACGAATTGGAATTTACACCCTGCATGACATCAAGCATGCAGAGAAGGAAGCTGGGAAAATGAATTTGCTCACTCTAGCTACTCTGCCAAGCAGGCAGTATGATCCAAGGAAGATTGCTTACAATGCACTCGACCAGGAAAAATTGGCCAAGGTCGAGCACAAAGAAGACAAATTCAAGGATTTGTTTGCATCGGTCGAATTGTTGTATCAAGTCAAGTCGCTTGCCAGAAATGTGTATAATGATGAAGGGCTAGTCGAATTTAACAGAATTAGAGAACAGAGGTTGCAAACTCTGCCTCTAGACCTGTTAGCGACTGTTCCAACAACAACCAGGTCAAGTGAGTCTGAGCAACGAGATAATACGCCACCTCCTACTACATCAAAGCAGCAGGAGGAAGTGCATAGCCAGAAGCAGGAGGTGACCCAAGAAAATGTGTAGCGACAAGAAGAAACCCAGGCGAAAACCCAAGAAGAGAGCAGCTCTAAGAATAATAATGATACATTAGTTGATTTGAATTTGCTCCAGCAATGGCAACAATTCAGTACAATTATCAGCAACCTAGAGTGCTCAAAAGATGATGAGGTTTCTAAAGAAGGCAACACACAGGAAGCGACATCGAAACCGGTTTCAGGCGGAACCAGCGGCCTATCCAAAACAAAAGAAACAGAGATAATTCCTAAAGATCCAACAGGAGAAATCGTTTTGCAAATTGAAGAGATTCCCCCTTTGGATGTATTTTATACCCCTAAGCATAAAGCTGTTGTAAAGCGACAGAGGAAAAGGAGAAGAGCTTATCAACCTTCCCCATTCCCTGAATTAACAGTAAAGGGCAATATTGTGTGGAAAGAGGAATTCGACCCCTCCGATGACTTAAAAAAGCTATCGCAATTCGCTGGAGCATATTCAGCGGCAACCATTGATAAAGCATCGGAGGTAAGCAGTTTATTGAAGACCAAGGACCAAGACATCTCTTCGCTACAGGTGAGACTATCAGAAGTTCAGCAGAAGGCAGAGCAGGCGGAGCAAGAATTGCTAGTGCAGCAACAGAACAACAATCAGCTGACCAAGCAATTACAAGAGCAAAAGCAGAGGATTGATGAAGGCACAATCCAAAGGCAAAAGGAGCTATCGGCGGCACTAGAGCAATTAAGAATATCAACTGAGGGAACAATGAAAGCAAAAGATGACCAAACCGCTCAATTGACCACTCAAATTGAGCAAATGAAAAAGCTCCCTCAGGTAGACGAATTCAAAGCAGAAGCGCTTCAGTTAAATAAGGCATTGATTAATCAGGTTAAGCTACTATGTCAGCAGATTACACAAGCAGAACCATTGTGCGAGTTGGTAGCATCCATAAGCGAAAAGGTAGAAAAAGCGAGGACCGATTTGGATCAGGCCGAAGAAACACTAAAAAACTTTATAGAATGGCAGGATTCCGATATAGGCCGGGCAACTAATCTACCGAGAATTCTGGAATCACACAAAGAGATATTATTCACAGAATGGAAATCGCAACTAATGAAGGCAGAAAGAGCAATTTCCAGATGCAAAACAACCATTGGAAATTTGGTTGAATTAGTAAATAATACACTTTATTTATCTAATATGATTTCCCAATGTACTCCGGGTTAATTAACAGCGGCAAATATGTTGGAGCACTCATGCTACCCGGAGCTGGAGAAAAACGCAAGATTGATCGCTGGAATCAACAGTTTGACATGGGATGCTTATTGGTTCTTCTTAATCAATCCATACAGCCAAATATCCGCCTTGAAATGCCTAACAGATGTTGTCGAGTATATTATACCCGACATTCAGGATGCCACCTTCGCCGCCCAATTCAGTTTGCGCCTCAACAAACTGCCAGAAGTGGATCCAATGCTTGCGATAAGCCAGCTCAGGTTTAAGGGCAAACAACCTGAATCATGACTCACGTCGCCGACTGCCAGATCGCCCCTGAGAATTAGATCGCACTTACTGATACCAATTTAGTAGGATTTTGTTTCATAGATTTTTTTAGCTTAGTAGTATTTATAGACCCTTTCATGCATTTAGAAAGGGTCGTAAAGTTTTGTATATGACTTAACCCTGAAGTTGCACTATTGTACTTCAGGGATATTCTTTTATGAAACTTGACCAATTATTCTGAATTTAATGAGGAAGGCTTTTATGAAAATGTGCACTATTGTCATTGTTTGAAAGCATTTCTGTGTTGAAGAAGGAACTTTGAATAGCGATTGATATTTCGGATTGATCTGCAGCTCACATGGTACTATTATCTGCATCTGTACTCATTTTTGTTATATCAATTGTTGTTTAAATCGCTCTTACCATTATCGCTTATATATATATATGTGTTTTTCACAGCATTCCTTATGCATTCCACTATTGGTTGTTTATTGCATGCTTCCCTTTCAATCGTATATATGTATCGATGATATAAACAGTGAATGCAGTAATTTTTATTTATCGCTTCATTGTGACTATTCACATGAAGCAATTTTTGAATGATTGAATGTCTCTTATTTATTTTACAGAGTCATCTACCTGCCTGCTAGATAGATAAAGATTATTTAACACTGCATCCTGAATGAATAAGCTGTTCCCGGGATTAGTATTAGTTTCCCTATTTTGGTCAATAGAATAAGCTAGTCGCCTATCACTTAAGCAAACTATTCATCACCCATCCACCCCTTTTATTTCATTATCGGGAAACTGGTCCCGTTATCTCCAGTCGGAGCCACCATCCCAAATGGAAAAGGAGTTGTACTAAGGTCCAGACTGGGTGGTTATTCCCCAATGTTGTGGCAGTGATTTCCGAGGCCTCATCAGGTTGGAAACAGGAGAAGAACCAACGAATATAAAGGATAATCTTCCTGATGCGTAGCTATTTGCGATCAGGCTAACACATGATCATTTCGGTGATATTATTCACTTCTTAACCACAAGGATGGCCCCTTTAGAATGCACTACGCAGCAGAAGAAATAATTGGTGGTTAAGGCAACATATTTTTCACTAATAGTAGGACATTTGTATAATATGGGCCTAGATGAAATACTGCACATGTATGTTCCTGAGCACGAAAGACAAATAGATTTTAACACAAGATCATAGTGGCGCAACTGGTGGGCACAATCCATGGAAAGCTACTATGTAGAAAACTTTAAGAGCAGGATTATGGTGGCCTACACTACACAAATATGAAAAGGAGTACTGTTGAGCTTGTGATGTCTGCCAAAGAACAGGAAAACCTTCAAGAAGAGATGAAATGACACTAGTGCCACAAGTAACATTGCAGGCTTTTGATAAATGGGTTATTGATTCTATTGGACTTATCAATCCACCAGGAAAAAGGACTGGTGTGAGGTATATAATCACTATGACTGATTATTTGACAAGGTGGGCTAAAGCATAGCGAGTGAAGGATTGCAGCATAGAAACTATTGCGAAGTTCATATTTGAATACATAACGTTTAGATTTGG
The DNA here is from genome assembly GCA_000404065.3 of Pinus taeda. Taxonomy (NCBI): domain Eukaryota; kingdom Viridiplantae; phylum Streptophyta; class Pinopsida; order Pinales; family Pinaceae; genus Pinus; species Pinus taeda. The sequence continues at coordinate 15,748 of APFE030822542.1, forward strand.
GTGTCCAAAGATATTGATAAGTGACCAACGACCACATTTCTTGAATAAGACCATTGAAGCATTAACTGAGGAATTCCAAGTTTACCACCAAAAGATCACTCCTTATCATCCTCAGGAAAATGGAACGATGGAAGCATTCAATAAAATTTTGGAGAATGCACTGACGAAGGTATGTAATGTAAACTTGGATGACAAGAATATTAGGATTCCAATAGTATTATGGGATTCTAGGACTACATGCAAAAAGTTGAAGGTCAAACACCCTTTAGGTTGGTTTATGGGCAAGAAGTTGTCATTCCCATGGAATACATTGTCCCTAGCATAAGAATTGCAGCTTTTACAAATATGGCAGACCCCGACATAATGGAATAAAGGATGTCACAATTAATTTCTCTCGAAGAAGACATGTTTATAGTAGGATTTCATCAAGAAGTACAAAAAGTGAGAGAAAAGGCTTGGCATGATAGGCACATTAAGAAAAAGAATTTTCAAGTAGGAGAGCTTGTTCTTCTCTATGACAATAAGTTTGTGAAATTTCCAGGGAAATTCAACACACTAGTTAGGCCCATATGTTAATATATTACTGATGGAGGTGCAGTGCAATTAGCGAAGTTAAATGGAGAATTAATTCAGGGAAAAGTAAATGGCAATAAGTTGAAGTTGTACAAGGACAACCTTGCCCCTACAACTACGCCCTAAAGAAGAAAGAATGAAATTATTAGTGTCACATGTAGTTGAAAGTGGGCACTGGACTATAAACATGTTGCAGAAAGAGCTTCGATGAAGAAAGTACTTCACTACAATCGAGAATATGTCAAAGTTTGAACAAATCTGTGACGTAAGATAGAGGTGTGCTACAATAGGGGACATGTCGAAGTTCGTTGGGAAAGTAGAAATATGACCGTTAAAAGGGAAAAGACATGCGCAAAGTTGCATTTAAGACGACAGACTGGTAGAATTTAAGGATCGATATGCATTTAATGACGAAATCTAAATGTATTCAAGATGAAATCAAATCTAATGATGAGTTTCGAAGGCCAAAATTGTTATAAATAGCTGACTCCTTATCAGATTAAGCACTTTGTTGAATCAAGAGCTCGAGCGATTAATAGTGTGAATAATTTGCAGGAGACTTCGCTGTGTATGTCATTTAAGCGGCCTTGGGAGGAGATTATGTGGAATTTTTGTGAGCAGGGATTATCTGGAGTCATGGAAGCCACTGGTATGTATGTGCCAATAGTTGGAACACCCACATTAGCATCACCTATAGTAATAGCACTGTCACCACAGAAACATTGGCAATCACCAAGGACGAAGCAAACCAAGGAAGAAAGAACCAAGAAAAAGCAGGACAAGAAGCCAGTCAAACCTGTGAAACCTCAGAAGAAACCTGAGTAGGTCAATATTGATGAAGAAGAATTGGAGGAAATATAGGTGGAGGAAGGTGTCATAGTATTCATCTCACCTCTACCCTCATACATCCCACCAAGGAATCCAAATGCCAAACAAGTAAAGGATTCCAAAGATGTGAAGTATGAGACATTCATACCACTATTGTCGAAAGTTGTGATGTTTTCAGGAGAGATTTTAGGGAAAATTCCGCAGCTCAAATTTACAAACTATGATTTTCATGACCGGAAGAAGTACCCTCGCACTTGAACATTCAGATAGAACAAGACCGTTGCACATTGAAGAAACAACTTGACCAGGCCATCAAGGACAAGGAACATGAAGAGCTACAACTATAGAGATTGAAAGAGGTGGTCGAAGCCACTTGCAGGGAAGTGTCAGACATGGATGTCTACGAGGATGAATCAAAAGAAGACAAGGTCGTGAAGCTCGACCTTGCAGTGAAGGAGCGGAAGGATAAAATGGATGCAGTGCAACTTAAGTATGAGATGCAAATCAATGAGATGAAAATGAAGTTGAATCCAACCACGCCACTAGAAGTACACGAATAGAGGGAGCTTAACTTAAAGAGTGGGATGACTAGGATCTCTGGTCCATTAGCAGACTGTGGAAAATTGTTAGATGAGAGCATGCAAATTTGGACTTCGCTGCAGGAAGATCCAAATGTTCATAAATTGTGGGAGGAAACACAACAAAAGAAGCATCAATTGGAGGAGAGTTAGGCAGTTGCGAAGCATTTTCCAATCTTGCAAAGGCTCACAAAAATTAATGAGTCAAAGGAACTGTAAAAGAAAATTGAAGAGTTGAAGAAGGAGGAGCAGAGTTTGGTAGAAAGGACTCAACCTTGGCAGGACAAGGCCCTCCAGCGATCACAGGAAGTGGATGAGAAGCTTCAACAAATTTGACAAAGGGAGACAAAATTGGCAAAGAAGTCTGCAGAACATGCCACAGAAGCACTATTAGAAGAAGTGCGTGGTGAGGAAAAGCATCTGGTAGAGATTCTGCAACAATTCAACAAGGCATACAACAACATTGTAGATAGTGTTATCACAAAATCAAGCACTGAAGGGCTGTTGATCAGGTAGACTCTGTGTAACTGTTTCAGACCAATCTTTTGACTAAGGATTAGCCTCCTTAGCCTGAGAGGGCTCTCTCAAGAAAAAATTTATTGACTTTGTTTGCTGATAAGAGGGCTAACTCTAATGAAGTAAATTTAATAAACAGGTTGGCTGGAAAAACATTTCAAAGACTTCCATGGGGCTTATGGATTTGATCATGTTCAGTAAGATATAACGCTGCTCATGCATAGAATTCAGGGCATGTAATGTTTAAATACTCAAAACAACATCTCATAGAAACCTCAGTTTACAAATACACACAGGAAATCAGAGCAGCATAAGTGAATTCTGAGTGATTGTGTATTCATACAACTGTAAAACATTAAACATAAAACAAAACCACATATCTTGAGCATTTGAAACACCGTAAGAATCCTAAGAAGATAAGAAGCAATTTATATTACCAAACTGGGTTTTTACACAAGCCAAAGCAATACTCTGTTTCTCAAAATATCCAACCCTTGTTACATAGATGATTCAACTATATATAGAAACATAACTCTAACTACTTGGAGCTTCCTCCTCCAGCATGAGGGGAGCTCGATGACTGTCATTAATGACCCTTATCT
>APFE030822542.1:21698-54196 GCA_000404065.3 Pinus taeda
TGGTCACTTATGTACATTCACGATCATCACAAAGATCTATGCATAGTAAAACTCATTGGGATTGATACTGATGCGCATGTCTGCAAATCTATTAGTGGAGTGATGGTTAATGAGCGTTTGGGAGGTACGAAAAACTGACATGAGAGGACGGGAATGGTGACTCATTAACGGACTTGACCTTTTTAGAAATATTCGCTGCAAAACGCACGAATCTGCAATTTCGCAGCGCGTTTAGTTTTGAATTGTCATAATGCGCTGCGAAACGGCTTGATGGTGACGCTGCAAAATGGCTAAACAATGGTTATGCAGCGAAACTGACCAATAAGAGACTGCGCTGCGAAATTGCGGAAAGGATCGGTGACATGGATTAGACAAGACATGTCTTATGAAAGCATGATGGTGGAGGATGACCGATAGGATTAGAGTACGCTTTACATCAAACATCTTTAAAGCTTCAACCCTAAGTAAGAAACATAGACTAAAAACAATTTAACACCAATTTTAGGCATTGGACTTGGGCAAAGGGTTATATACAAATGTTTACAGTTCTAAGTGATAACAGATAGGATCAGAGGCAAAGAAGCTGAGTGACTTGGGACGAGTCACATATGAGTGTTGGGGACCTGTTGGGTGCAACCCAACTTGGCCAGATTTTTGGCAAGAATCCAAATTTTGTGGATAGAGCGCGCAGTAGAAAGGATGTTGCAGAGTGTAAAGTGGACCATGTAGCAGAGAAGCAGAGCACAACGAGGACCTCACAACAAACTCATCGCGCAGTATAGGGGCTTCACGGAGAAGCCCCTCACTTTTTGTAAAAGCATATAATATTGTAAAAGTTGAATGGTTTTGGACCATAATCCCTTGTATATTGGAAACCATGGTAATGTAGTGATGTAATACCTCAATGTAATAATATATATAGGGATTAATAATAAAGAAGGAAGGCATGATTGGATCCAGATATATGTTTATGGTTATATTTTTGTGATTTGTACTTCAGAGGAAGGGACGAGGCTCTGCAGCTGAGTGCATGGAGGCCTGGGTTTGCAGCTTAGTGAGCAGACCATCTGTAGCTTAATATGCAAACCATCTGTAGCTTAGTGTGCAGATAACCTGCAGCTGTGTGTGCATGTGAAGAACTGTTTGTTGTACCAAATTCTCTATCATAAGCAACAATTCTTATGGACGTAGTCCCACATTGAGATGAACCACGGTAAAATCTGTGTCTTCATTTGTTTTGCTTATTATCTGCACTTTATTTTGGTAGTATGAATTTTATGGATGTTTATGGATGTTTAATTAATGAATGTACTTATGCGAAGTAATATATAGGTGTGAAGTATTTTATGATTGCGAAGTAGTTTATAAGTGTTAAAGCATAAAAAATACAAAATTGCCACATCGCAGTATCCCTCACGGCTGCAGAAACCTGGTTCTGCAACATCCCATATTCACTTCAGGTGAGACTGCGACTTGCTTGCAGGTCGTTGCCGAAAGGACCAGTGATTGAGGGTTTTGTTGGTGCGCAGTAAAGAATCGAACCTAGGTCAACCCAACCTAAGCCAACAGATACAACTAGGATGTTCCCTTATGAGTAATAATTTCATGATTGTCCCTTCATATACCATAGCATCCGCATAAATTTGTAAATTTTGATCAAATAAAAGTGGAACCATTATTTGTTATGAATTTCTTTGGAATGTCAAATCGAGATAATATATTTTCTTTCAAGAATTGTATTAATTGTTCTAAATTAGTAGCCTTTAATATTATTGCTTTGGGTTGTTTTGTGAAATAATGTGTAACAATCAAAATATATGAATGGCCTTTATCAGATTTTAGATTTATCAAACCAATGACATCCAATCCCCATTGTGAGAATGGGTTTTTTGATGAAATGGGTTTCAATTGCATAGCTCTTCACTTCATTTTTCTTGAGTATTTCTAGTAGGGATCACATATTATGACCATTACATAAGAATCTCTAACAATCTAATGAGTAATTATTAGAGGAGAAAATTAATTTCCACAAATTCCTCGTGTAATTCATGAATAATTTGTGAGATCTTTGGGGATTCAAGCACCTTAACAACACATCATCAAAATTTCTTCTAAATATAACTCCAAATATTAAGACATAATTATTGCTTTTCATTTTTAGTTCTCTTCTTTCTTTTGAAGTCATTTTGACTAGAAAATGACCAAATTTTAAATAAAATACAACATCCTTATAAAACTCAAATCTAGCAATCACAAGATCTTCTTTAATATTTGTAGGAATAATATTTACAACTTCAATACCCATAATTAACTTACATAATGCTTGTAGTTTTACTACTTTTATTTCAATATCATATTCTTGTAATTTTTCCAACAAATTTTCCCATCTCCCTTATTTAATTTGTTGATTATGTGTGGTTTTGACAAGAGAATTTGCTACATAAGCAATAACATGTGCTGAGATAATGCAAGTTATAAAGTGGGCAATTGCTTTTACCAAGACAAAATCTTGTTTTTCTAGATATGAATATTTCAGCTCATAATCATGTAAGGTTTTTCTCATGAAATAAAAAATGAAACTCCTCCCATTTCTTATTCCTTTAAGTATGGAGGTGACAGTTTCCTTTGAAGCAAGGGAGTAGAGTATGAAATCTCGCTCAAATTGTAGACCTTCGAACACTTGGGTTGTTGTAATTACTTTGATATTTGTAAAATCCATCTGTGTTTCTGGATGTAGGTTTAAACCATGTAAAATTAAATGTTGCAAATAGATTATTCAATAAAATAGAAAAGATGTAATGTAAAACACACACATTTACATAGAGATTTTATCCTAGGAACTCAAAACCGGAAAACCAACAACCTTTTTTTCAACATCTCTCAATGTTTACATAATTGGTATACAATTCCTTCTTGTAGGAAGGTTCCTTATAAGAAAAAAAACCCTAGCATCATTTTTACCATCATATACGCATCCTTGTGATGAAAGGTCTAGATTGACTATGAAATTACAATATTTTACAAGAAAAGTTTTTGAAAAAAAAAATTGTTTTGGGGGCATTGGCCCTGAAAGCCCCTATCCAGGGGTGGACTCCATAGAAGTGTTGTGAGCCCCCCATGACTTCCCATTACAATAGTTATACAAGTGGGCCAGCCCCCACATTAGGAGTTGGGGGTCCAAACATGACTAATCATGCAAAGAATATAACACATACCCAACATTCTAATACTCGTTTTCTTTACATACAAGGGGTAATAAGAGTACATGATTAGTAATCCATGGTAGTAATGCCATGTTAAGGATTAATAGGGGCAAGATGAGACAAGAAAGGTGGCGAAAATTTCTTGAAGCTATTATGTTATATTGTGTTGATCTTAATGTCTAAATTTATGATTCATCAATGGACCTTCTAGATCTTCTAGATCACATTGACAACTCAAAAGTGGATCATCATGACACCTCAACAAGATAAGAATTACAAGTGTTTTCTCAAACTTTGTGATTGTCTAGGGACTCATAGTCTAACATTCCCCTCCTCAGTCACAAGTCTGAATAATTTTACCAATTTCTTTTTTTATCTTCAATCTGAAACTATTGATATGATTTCCTATGAATATATGCATGAAAAACTACCAATATTAAATATCTAGAATTGGTTAGCTACTATGTCTAAACATACCTGTTGAAATGATTGTTGAAGAGACCAATTTCTATGATGGAATTATCCATTGTTAACTCAATTTTGATTGATTTGAATGATTTGACTTTCAATAATTGATTCTTGAAAGGATCCATGTTGGGGCTTTGGATTTCTTAGGTGGTGGTTTTTCAGTTGACCACTAACCATCTTCCATGGAAACTGGTGGTTTCTTGTGTACCACTAACCAATGTGATTTGAATAATGTGGTGGTTTTTGGATGACCAGTAACCAATTTTACTTGAATAATGCGGTGGGTTCAGGATGATCACTTACTAATTTTCTTTGAACAAGGGAATGGTTTTTGGATGACCACTAACCATACTACTTTGCTTTGAATAATGTGGTGGTTTATGGTTACCACTAACCATCTCCAATTCATCAACTTACTCCCCCCTAAAAGGTGTTGGAGAGTGTCTTTATTGTGCTCTCCCCCTTTAGGTGTGGAGAGTACCATCTTTATCTCTTATGTCTTTACCTCTATTTTTACTAGACTGTAGGACTTATTTATGCAACTTCTTTACTACTTGATTCCATCTCCAGGCATTTATCCACCCATAATCCATTATCTTTTTAGCCTTCTTCTACTTTCGACATTTGACTCATATGTGATTTGTCTTCCAATAATGAAGATAATGATGGAGATCAAAACCGTGACTCTCCATGTGATTATTTCTCTGACTATGCTAGCATATTTTATCAATACTCTTAACTTCATCAACAAGTCCTACACCCACAAACTCAACTAGTTTAGAGAAATTTGGAATATGAAAGTTGTTTTCTCTATTGTATCCCGATCCATGTTGATTTATGTTGAATGAAATTTCTTCCCAAGGTTTGATAACAATTTTGGAAAAGAAAATTTTCTTGTTCCTTTTCTTTTTGAATCTGACCCTGATTTTCTCTTAATTTAGTTTGAAGTGCAACAAGTATTTGGTCCTTCATATCCATTTCTCTTTAAAAGCAATTTTCAGATGATAGTGTATCTTCAATTTGGTCAACTATGATTAGATTTTATTGTAATTTCCATCGATTACTTTAATTTTATTATGAAAACGATGATTACACTCCTGCAAATATTCAATTTCCTAAGATGCATTTAGAAGGCACTTTCCTCCTTTACACACTTGACACACTTGTTTTCTCATGCTTGCTTGTACTCGCTTGCTTGCACTCGTTCTAATCTGGATTGGATCATTATATTATTTTTCATCCATCTCGATGAATTTGGAGTGGAAAAAACAAAGGAATCATCTCACGATACTATTTTTACCGATGGGACCCAGTTTGGAAAAATGGGGTCTGAAACCTTCTGGGAGAATTTTGAGGCATCAAACGAAATGTTTTATGGGTAAAAATTTACCACTTTTGTGCCACACCATTTCATATTTTTCTACGCAAAGAGATATTTCCAACGGTGTAAGAAGCCCATCAATCAGAGTCTCTATGCAAAAGTTATGTTGCTTAGAAGTTGACCTTCCTTTTTTCACACCTATAGTTTGGGAGGATGTCACGTTAGCCCCGATTATTCATGGAAAAGGAGCTAGCCACGTATTTTTGATTTAAAATACTTTAGAAGATTTTATATTGTAACTCTAGTTAAGAGTTGATGTAGTCAAAATTAACCACTAGTAGGTTATCAGGCTATGTTATAACTGAGCCACTAGGAGGAAGAGGCATTCCATTATTTCGAGAGAATGTTGTTCCATAGCTAAGCAAAGATAGCCAAGAGAGATAGGAGGTAGAGCACACAAAGAGTATATGTGCACTATAGCAGCCCATGGGCCACATGAATTACTTCTTTGTACCTGCAGCCATATTTCTAGATAGAGAAAGAGAGTGAAGTAACCCCACCTTCGAGTTGGGTTTTCTCTCGAAAGGGTTTCCCAAAGAGCATATCTTGTATCTTATGTTAGTGTGCGAGATTATTTTGTCATTATCTACTTTTTTGCATAATTTTCATTCGCATGCATGCACTAATTACAGTTAAATCTACAGATCTTAAATTTTAATAAAATTGTAATAGTGTAGAATCTCAGATTTTTAATATAATATTATCATATTTTTTGTGACGAACTGTCTAGTGGAATATACACAAAAATTTACGGATAATTTCGTATTAAATCAGGTTTCTTTGGTTATTTTTTGGAGATTACAAGGATCTAGATCGGTGGGGCAGAAAATCATAAAACCCTAATCATGGGCAACAAATCTGTAAACAAACCTCGTGATCCTACAGAGGTGAGATTTACGCAGTTGGAACAACAAGTCGCAGATATCAACCAAAATGTAAGCCTCCTCATGGAAACCTTGAATAACAAGCTAGGGATATTTGGAGAAGATGGGGGTTTCAAATGAAGAGGACAAATCAGAATGGAGATCAAACAATCGAGGAGAAACGGAGAACCAATCGAAGAAAGGACCCAAAAAATATCAACCCAGTTCAAGTGTCATGAACCAATCACAATACCTATTTAAAATGGAAAAAAAATCAATATTAAGTCGTACCACAATGAGATAGACACTCTGAATCTGAACCACTAGTTGCAGCAACTGGAAGTTTATTTGAGTGTCCATCAGATCGAGGAAGGGAAAAAGATCTCATTTGTGCGACTAAAATTATAGGGCCATGCATTGAATTGGTGGGAGAGCCACACAGAAACCTTGAGGTTGGAGGGATAACCTCCAGTGACTAAGTGGGAGGATTTCAAAACCCTCATTAAGTCATATTTTTATACCATTGGGTATGTGGAGGACCAATGGATCCAGTGGCATTACTTCAGGAAAATGTCAAGGAAAATCATCAAGGAGTACACCACAAAATTCAAGAAGATGGTTATAATGTTGGGTATCTATCCAAAGAAACCATATGTACTCCTCAAGTATGTGGGGCTCTGCACCGCCATCTACATGAGAAAGTGTTGTTCAAGCCAAAATCGGTGGATGAGGCTTGTGTACACGTACAATACCTAGAGAACATAGGCCTGAAGAGAGCGCAATTAAGTGCATCGAAGCAAAAGGAGAAACAAGAAGCTTCTAAGGAGGGGAAGAAGAAGAAAAAGTGGGGGAAGATAAGAAGGAAACAACCACAACATACTAGTACAAAGATACTAGAAACCACTGCAACCATTGCAACATCGATGACCATACAGAGGAAAAATGTTAGAAGTTGCATCCAGAGCTAAACCCGAAGAATAAGAATAAATATATCAAGAAGAATAATCTCATGGCCAATGATTCGAGCAACCAAGTTGAAATCAACTCGAATGTGGATGAGAAGATCGTTTATATTCAATACAAAAGAAGGTGAATCTGAGTAGCCTTCAACAATAGGAAGAGAAATCAACAATAAGAAGAGAAATAAATGACCAAACAAAAACTCTTCCATATAAAGATACAGGTCAAGAAGACAAAAAATGATGCTCTATTTGACTCAGGATCATAGGTGAATCTCATTGTAGTAGAGCTGGTCAAGAAGTTGGGGCTGGAATTTCATGATCATCCAAAACCTTATCCATTGGGATGGGTAAATAAGGATGCAAAGTTAAAGGTAAAAAAACAATGTAAAATTAGGTTTTCTATCAATGTTGACTTTATTGATGAAGTAGACCTAGATGTCGTTCCCCTTGAGGTATGTGGAGTCATGTTTGGGAGTCCATACATGTACATGCATGATGAAATATTCATTAGGGGAGCCAACTAGTATTGATATTTTTAAGGAGATAAAAGTGAGGAATGAGGCCTTGAATATCAACACCTACAATTAGTTCTGGAAGTAGACTTCCAGTTCTCAAAGCAGGTTGTTGTCAGCCTTTGATTCAGAGAAAGGTAAAATTCAAATGGAATTCCTCCAAGCACAGATTCCCCAACCCAAGGCAGCATCAGACTACGAGAAGACAACATTTGAATTTGATGTGAAAGACATACATCCCATTGACCAAATGGAGATGCACAAGAAAACTGGGCAAATAATTTTTTCCACTGGCACTAACACTACTATGAGTTTGTCTAAATTGCAAGTTACATTAGCCAATGTTCAATCACAATTGAAGATGGAAAAGGTCTCTGCACTTGCCAAAGACACCAGGATCAAAGCTTTGGAGGACTTGGTGATAAAAGTAGGTTATGACCCTGCAAACATCAATATTGCATAAGAGATTGTAAGGAAAAATAATTTAGACATAGCAGAATTAAGGAAGCAGTTGAAGTTACCAGCCACAGAAGATCCCCTGGCCAAGGACATTAAAGAAATAGAGAAACAGAAGGCAGATTGAAGCTCATCATGGAGCAGAGTGTATAGTTGAAGCAAATGGAGACAGAGATGGAGAAGATAATCAAAGAAAAGGAGAAAGTTGCCAAAATGGTTGTTGTCCCTTTGGAAGCATTACCTATCATAGCCATTCCTACAGCTACATCTTCTACAACAAGCACAGGGGCTACTGCAGATCAATTAGAAACTGTTGTGCAAAACATGTCTCTCCAAACTGAAGAAATCAAGAGATCACAGGCTCAAGTAAATCTTCCACAAGATCATAAGACAAAGACTGAGACTTTCCATGCAGCAGAGCTACAGAGGGCTCAAAACGAGGTAGAAATATGGAGGAAATGAGCAAATGAGTCCTCAGTTGGCCACACATTGGCCTAAGTCAAAGAAATTATATGGAATAACATCATTGAAGAAATAGATGAAATCTCCATGTATCTAGATTATATTTGAACAGAAAGAATTGATGGAGAAATCCAAGCAAACCATTTCCACCATCAATGTTGAATTGGGAGAAATGCCTACCACAGCCAACCGCATCATAAAGTTTCTCAATTCCAAAAACAGATATGAGATGGATGATTTGGGAGTAGATGATAGAACATAAACAATCTTAGAAGTAAAGAAAGTTCTAACAAAGAAGAACTTGGTTGTGCAGCTCACAGAGAAATGTCACACTTTGGAGGTAGAAGTTAACAGTTTTTTCACTAGAATAGAAGCATTAAACAAGAAAGTTTGCCTTCTTTATTTTTGATCAATGACAAATTGATGACTAGGGAAGATTACAAGAAGAAGTGTCAAGACATTTCAAAGGATACAGCCAAATCTTCCCACATCAAAGGTGCTATGACAAGGAGAGTTTTTTTATGAAGCTACCAACAACATGAGATAAGACACATTTTTGTGGTGAAACCCACTTTCGCTCAGTATACCGAGGTAGATGAGATTTACGACAAGGTAACAAAAATTTCCATTCTAGATGAGGAGCAGTGGGATAAGTTATGTGAATTCCAGGATTAAAAGAATAGGTCAGTTTCACTAGCGTAACACCTGAATAGTGGCCACTCAGCAATTGTTCTCCACCAAAGCAATGCCAGATTCCCAAATCACTTCACCAGATTCATCTCTTTTGATCTCATTATTTCATTTATGTTAGTTTGAAGTTAATAATAGAATGCCATGTCAGTTAGACATTAATTATAATCTTTTTGTAAATTATGTTTAAATACTTCATTCAGTCGAAGTATTGAGGGTTGGTTCCTGAACATTGTAATTCTTTCTATCAAGAATTGTACTCTTTCCACGTTGTTGGAGCACCATTAATAAAATACTCTTCAGAGGATACTTGTGTTACGAAATACTGGTGATGTTTTTCCTACTGTAATTGTTTTTCATTGTTATTCTCTGTGTTATGCATCTGAAATCTAATTGTAAAACATGAGATGTGAAAAATAGGATATGTTTTTGAACACCTTATTTGGATTGTGTTTACAATCTATATGTTTTCTTCTAAAGTCTCATTGAGAAATTCTTAAATGCTTTTCAATCCATGTTGAAGCACACCTTTTCTCCATTCCATAATTTAATTTAAATATCCAGTAAATCTAGCTAGCTTTCCCTATCTAAAATGGGGGTTTGATAACTTGTTATGCTTACAAGAACCTCCCACTCAGTTAAACAAATAAATAATCTAGCTTATATATGACATTTGCGGTGTTATCACCAAAATAAGACCCTGATAGGCTGCTCATCAAGTCAATCTCAGTGTAACTATTTCAAACCAATCTTTTGGCTGAGGCTTAGCCTCCTTAGCGTGAGAGGGCTCTCTCAAGGGTTAATGATATTGATTAAAGATATAGATAGATGGCTAACTCTATGGTTTGTGATTTTATATGTTTATAGGTTGAAATATGGACACTTGCTACCATTGGGCTATGGAGTCAATGACAGAGATAAAGATAACAAATAGATCTTCTTATAAAACTGAGGCTTGTATATACTTCAATGAAAGAGTAACAAATTCAGGAAAGTCTCAATAACTTGAAGTTCATAGAAGTCAGAGCATGTGGGCATGAATTCTCAATAATGATACATCAAGGTATTCAAAAGGAAAGTATTAAAATTGAATCATCAAAGTTTAATACTTAAAGGAAGTCAAAGCATGAATAACCATGAATTCTGAGTAATAAGTATTAAAACATTGAAGAAAAACATCCAAAGATAGGACCCAAGAACTCAATTCACCATAGTTTCATACTTAAAGGAAGTCAGAGCATGTTCCTCCATGAATTATGAGTAATAAGCATTAAGACTATGAAAGTAAAACATATCAAAGATAAAAGATAAATCTCACTGAAGTAAACTAAGAATTTCAGATTCAGAAAATTTAAACTGCTTCTGTATATATCAATCCCTTCACAGCATTTACAAAAGTAGTCCTTTTCTATAACATTTTCCAACCTAGTGTACATCAAAGTTTACATTAATTATAGGCATCTAGCCTTTACAACAAGTCTTCCAAGTGGTTAGACCATTATACTTTACAACTGACACCAAATCTAACTACTAACTAGATTCACAAAACTAGGACTGACACCTATTCGAATTAAGAGTTAGAGTCCTACTATGACTCAAACACCTAATTATTACATTTAAACCAAACTGATCCAAATATTCCCTAAAAGGAACCCTATATTTTAACCATGCTAGCCATCAACCAAAAATTAATATTCTGACTGCCTTCGTGAAGTTACTTTGCCTATCATTAAGGAGATATCAGTTTGATGACCTGGCACATGTAGACTAGTGTCTTCAAACTCTTCCTGTAACTAAATATCTCCACTTGTCAAATGACTGATCTGATACTCTTTTTCATGCTCTGATACTCTTTGTCTGTTGATGTGGAATTGATTTAAGTATGTTTTACCTTTCTCCCTCTACCCAACATTAATGATGAAATCTAACCTTGTTGTCAAAACTCTATTTTGAGCTACGAAAATAGCTTGTTCTCGTAGTGCAGCTTTTATACCACTGTAAAACACTTCTTTGACCATTCTTTCTTCTACTTTTCAATCTGAGTCTTCATCTGTGATCTTAATCTTTCCATCAGCAACACCAAAATTTGAAAACCAGCAGTCTTTACCTCCCAAATACATGCATAAAATGCCCAAAATTCACCTTCAGCAGTTTCGTAGCGCGCTACGAAACTGTTGTGTATGCTCCCTTTAACACAGTTTTCAGAAATTTATAGTTTGAAGATATTTAACATTCTTCACAGATTTTTCAACATCAAAAAGCATAACAACTTGACCTTTAAAAGTGTTTTTCCTCAAAATTTGGTTTTCACCTTAATGAAAGATTGACCTATAAATTTATCATTTTTTGCACTGTTTTTATCTGAAAAATAGGTGTTGAGATAGAGCTTATATCTTTTGATCCCTGATAGTTGTTACCAACATGGAGGAGGTTTTTGTAGATAAGAATGTTAATAAGAAAAACCTCTCTCATTTGTTTGAAAACAAGCTTCAGTTGTCCGGAATCTGCATTATAAAATCATGTATAAAACAGGAAAAATTCAGAATTGAAAATAGGTCTCAAAGGAAACTTCGAATCTCCAAATTGGTAGCACCTGGGAGAAATTTGAAAGAGTTTTTGTTGCTTTTTATGCTCTTAGAAAAAACCTCCTTCTTATTTTTGAAACTCATCTTCATTTGCTTGAAAAATCCTTTTGAAACCAACAGCTCAAAACAGTCCAAGAAACACAGAAATCCCCTTGCAGCTCTTGGTAGAAATACATGTAACCTGTCTGGATGAAAACTTGTGTGAAGCTAAGGTCGTCCATTTTCATTTAAAGCTCTATAGGCTCCTATCCAAACACATAGCCTTCTTTTTATGCTTTCATCTTCCCTTTATAACCCAAACTGCCCTCTTAAAAATATGACAATTGTAAAGAACTATTTGGACAGCAAGTTGTTTGTCACAAAGTTAACTTTTCAAAGGTGATCGCTGAATGATACATGCAAAGGTTGAAAATGAGTTTTCAATTGCTCAGGAACCCCCTTGGAAGTTGACTACTAAAAACAGAAAAACAGGGTTTTGCGTCATAGTGTGCTACGAAATTAACTTGTTTTCGTAGCGCAAATCACCTTTTTTGAACTAGCTGCGCTACAAAACTGCGGATTCCTGTATGATTGCAAAAATTTAACCCTAAACTTAATGGAATGACTTCTAAATGGAAAATGTGACCTAATTGACCATGAAGTGAACCTAAAGGACTTTATCTGGAAATGAAAGATGACATTTTAAGACTTAAAACCCTATCATTTACCCTTTTATCAAGACTAAAATGAATTTTAGACCTCCTTTAATCATGACAAAAAACATAGTTGACACAATGATGTTTTGAGAATTTTTGGGTGATAACATGCGGAATTCAATAATTGAAACAGGGGTGTGTTTTTTTTAACTATTTAAGTGCTTTAAGTCCATTTGTTTTTGTTGATATTAAACACATATAACAACTATATAATGCAACAATTAAACAACCACACATAACAACAAATTTAATCTAGGAGTTCACCAAATATCGTGGTCTACGTCTCCTTGAGCTTTTGTCATCTTGACTTGGCTCTTTGGGATTATGGCAAAGTTTCTTTTACAAGTTCCACACTTAACTCCAAAGGTTACTGAACTGAACCAATGGGCTTAGAATAACATCTATATCCCTGTCATGGTTGTCATCACTCTGCAAACAGATCGAAGCTCCCTTAGACTTGATTCCTTCTATCAGTGCTCTCAGCTACCCTGAGCTTCTTAATGGCACTAACTCCTTCAGAATTCTCCAAATGTCACTGAAACTTCATCTATTGTCTCCAGCACATATTAGACACCAAATTAGACTGAATATTTTCTCAAAATGAGCACTGCATCCCCAAACTAGGCCTTCCTCCACGGTTGGCACTGGGCTGCCTTAAAATTCCCTTTAGAAATATTCAAATGCTTCTGCAAATCCATACAATGGATTCACAATTCTCATTACAGTCATGAATGATTGTTGGTTCGCTGAGAACGAGTACTGGTAACTCCTACAACTGCCTCCAACCCCTGGTGGCCCTTAGCTCCAAAATCTCCTTCGACGAAAATCTCCATGAAGATGACTTCTTCAGCTTATCTAGACTATTCCATTGGCTATAGAAGGCTCCAATTAGCCTAGCTAGCCTCTTGTTTCACTCCCTCTCTTTCTCTTTGGATCTTTCTAGCTCTATGGTCGAAAACTTCTCCTGGAGTGCATTTAATCAATATCCCCTTAGGGATACTCCACCAAATTCGGTGAACTACACCTAAATCCTGTTAAATATAGCATTTCCGCCTAATTTTAGTTGCTCTGCCAAGCTAAAACATCAGAGGTGGTTGTTACAATTAATGTTTAGCGCGCATATGCGGCGGTATAATCCCGGCGGTTAGGGATAAGGCTGGCGGTCGTATTAATCGGCAACCGCATCAGACTATTTACTTAGCGGAATCTCCACCATTGATCAATCCCACTCGATCCTTCTTTGACTTTCCCTTTTATCGTGTCGTCCGCTTAACAACTAACCCGAACAATCTCCATCGTTGATCTCTCCCGTCCGATCCAATGGTTATCGCGTCACCTGCTCGCCAACTAGCTTGGTCGATCTCCACCATTGATGTGACTCGTCCAATCGAACGGCTATCTTGCAATCTCGCATGAAATCTTGCACGACCGATATTAGGTCAAGAGTGCGTGAGGAAAGTGGTTTTCTTGTGCTACATGTCAACCGCTAAGGGTAATCGCATAGAATTCATAAATACCATTTACCAAGTTTTTCCCGCACGAGATACCATTTACCGTTTTTCCAAATACTGCCCACATGCTTAATTCACACATTTAAGAAAGGTGCTTAAGGAAAGTTTTAACGCTTAAACCCAAATTATTCTTGGTTAAATGTCCATAATTTGCAGTTTACTAGACTTTTTCAAATTGTGATAACTTCTTCATACGGTATCGGTTTTTCGAACCATTCATGGTGTCGGAATCAGGAAGATGAGATATATCCAGTCGCTCAGGTTCAACACTTTGAAATCTGATCTATCATTAAGGTCCTGGATCAATATCTGATCACTCCTCCCCATTAGGAATATTTTGGACCCCAAAAGGATGATATACTAATCTATACAATAGATGAGAGTACAACACCCTCTTCTTTCAGCCTCCATACACTTACCTTGCATGGCTAGTGCCTTTGAACCAAAACTTGAAGGTAGTTAACACTTCCCTTCTTGGATGCGCTTGTCCTCTTGTTAAGAACTATCTTCCTTGAACTCATTAAGAATTTCTATTGAAAAGTTTACAGAAGGTAGCTGAACATCACTTCCTTGATCATCGACCCAAGGTGGCTCAAACAAACGTGAGATTAAATCATAAATATATGCATACTTAACTGAAATTTGCATATCTACCAATGAAAGTATGTTTTATTGTGTCAAGAAGTCAAACCACTTCTTACCTAGCCACTTCTATGGCGAATTTTGTTGCTGCAAATCTTCTTCTGACATCTTGTCAAAAACAACATAATGCAAAAAAAAACATCTTGATGACATAAATTCACGGCATGTGAATCATCATCATGTCTCTTACATCTTGTATACAAATGTTCGACTAAATCACAAGCCGGCAAAAACATACCTTTTTCAAACAACTGACTCTCCAAGTCAAGCATGTACAAAAAGAACTTGACGATTCTTTTTCAAAGTAGAAAGAATTCCACCTCTTGTGAAACACTTCATCATTATCTCCCTTTTTCAATCTTGGAGACAAAATCAACTTTTCCAAGTCAATATGACATTGCATGCATGTTTAAACAAAGCAATCGACCATCAAGTCAATTACACATACATGTTCAAATACAATGAAATCATGAACATTCCTTTGTTCATACATACCATTCTAATGCATGTATTCCATTCTTCAACTTTCTCTCAAGAAAAATCATAAGTACAAGATCCTCAATCATATGTAAATGTACTTACAAAGCTGAAATGAACATAATTTTGCTGCAATAAAGCAAGTCTCATACTCAACTTTTTCATTCACCTTTTTGGTAAAACATTGCAACTTGCATTCCATTGGCAAAGAAATGCATCAAATCAAAAGACATGCAACTTTAATTGGGTAAGAACTCTAACCATTTCTTACCAATCCACATCAAATGTGTTTCCTTTAACTGCACATTGTCATCAATATGTGAAACATCTTGAAACACATCAATTATGGAAACTTCCTTTCCATTCTTGCCATTCTCTCTTTCCACCTTCTTCAAATTTCGTGGAAGCATTGTTGGATTCAAAATCCAACACTTTTCAGCAATATGTCCTTGCTTATGGCAATAATTGCAACACTTTTTCATCCTCTTTACAACATAATTTTCCTTTTCCAATGGACCTTTGGCTTCTTGCCTCCTTTTCTTCAAAAGTTTCTTGTATGTGGCCATTTTCTTCCAACATCTAGAAACACTATGGTTAACCAAACCACCAAAGGAACATGCAATTTATTTCCAATGCTTATGTGGAAATTTACCATGCTTTACATAATCAAAAGAAATGTGATTGAAATCAGATTTATACCTTCCTCTTTCACCTTTGTTGCCTTCATGAGAAAGTGAATTGAATGAAGAAGTGACTCCGTTCGGAACACCATCAATCTCTTCAGTGATTCTAGAGCTTTCACAACTCTCTTGTTCTAGTGCATGCTTATGAACACCTTCTTCTTGAAAAGTATGTTTCAGACTATTTCATTACCCTTGAATATAATCTTTACAAACTTGAGGTAGAGAACCTAAAATGAAACTCCTTCTAGGAACTGTTTCAATTGCCTTCATGGCTGCTTTGGAACTTTCTCCATAAGATTGTCCATAGCCAAGACCCAAATAATTAGGCCTTTCCTCAACCATCATTGGCTCAACAATTCCTTGTGCATGTTTTCCCAATCCTTTTCCTTCATAGCCCATTTTTGACATCAACTTGGACCCTATACCTCTTGTATGTTTTTCAAAAGAACCAACATAAACATTCTTAGAGGAAATTGAAGACAAACTAGAATTGTTTACCTCTTATTCAAACTGATTCTTGACTAAGGCTTCTTTGGCAACAAGGAGTTGTGTCTCCAACTCATGCATCCTTTCTAGGTTCATATTTGCAATATGAAGTTGGCTATTTCCTGCAATTTGTCAAAATGCAACTGCTTATCTTCCTTCATGGAATTCAACTGCTCTCGAAGTTTTGTGTTGTTCCTTTCATCATCATACATTTGTTTCACCATATCCATCATGATGAACAAGTCTCGCTTCATGTCTTCATAAACGAATCTTGTGAAGGAGGAGGATTTTTAAGACTCACTTGTAGAAGTTGTCATTATAAAAATGAACAAAAGAGCTTCAACAAAATTCACAAAGCTTTCAAAAAACTAATGGTTGTAGAGTCAAACTCTTATTCAAGCAGCCTTTTGCAAACAAACCCTCTTGTGCTTCAAGGATTGTCTTGAGGTCCTTTGGATAAGGAGAATGCCTTCAGCCCTTCTTCCTTCTAGTCCTTTCATGGACTTAGCTATTAGTAGTTTTCCCTTCACCTTTTCAAACCCAAATAATAGTTAGTTTACAAACATTCAAACAGTCAAATTATTTATACTGTTTAAGCACCTTTCAAGTCAAACAAGCAACCTATTTCTCTTTCAATCAAGTAACCTACTCTAATACCACCTGATCTGAAATGGGTGTTTGATAACTTGTTATGCTTACAAGAACCTCCCACTCAGTTAAACAAATAAATGATCTAGCTTATATATGACATTTGCGGAATTAGATACTTGAAACAGACTTGTGTGTTTTTTTTAATTGTTTAAGTGCTTTAAGTCCATTTGTTTATGTTGATATTAAACACATATAATAGCTATATAATGCAGCAATTAAACAACCACACATAACAACAAATTTAATCTAGGAGTTCACCCAAATATCGTGGTCTACGTCTCCTTGAGCTTTTGTCATCTTGCTTTGGCTCTTTGGGATTATGGCAAAGTTTCTTTTACAAGTTCCACACTTAACTGCAAAGGTTACTTAACTGAACCAATGGGCTTAGAATACCATCTATATCCCTGTCATGGCTGTCATCACTCTGCAAACAGATCGAAGCTCCCTTAGACTTGATTCCTTCAATCAGTGATTTAAGCTACCCTGAGCTTCTTGATGGCACTAACTCCTTCAGAATTCTCCAACTATCACTGAAAATTCATCTACTGTCTCCAGCACATATCAGACACCAAATTAGACTGAACATTTGCTCAAAATGAGCACTGCATCAACAAACTAGGCCTTCCTCCACGGTTGGAACTAGGATGCCTTAAACTTCCCTTTAGAAGTCTTCAAATGCTTCTACAAATCCCTGCAATGGATTTAGAATGCTCATAACAGTTAGGAATGATTGTTGGTTCGCTAAGAACGAGTACTGGTAGCTCCTACAACTGCCTCCAACCCCTGATGGCCCTGAGCTCCAAAATCTCCTTGGATGAAAATCTCCATGAAGATGACTGCTTCAGCTTCTCTGGACTATTCCATTGGATTTAGAAGGCTTCAATTAGCCTATCTAGCCTCTTGTTTCAGTCCCTCTCTTTCTCTTTGGCTCTTTCTGGCTCTCTCGTCGAAAATTTCTCCTGGAGTGCATTTAATCAATATCCCCCTAGGGTACTCCACCAAATTTGGTGAATTGCACCTAACTACCGTTAAATATAGAATTTCCACCTAATTTTAGCCACTTTGCCAAGTTAAACCATCGGAGGTGACTGTTACAATTAATTTTTAGCGTGCATATGCAGCGGTATAATCCCGATGGTTAGGGATAAGGCTGGCAGTCGTATTAATCGGCAACCACATGGGACTGTTTACTTAGTGGAATCCCCACCATCAATCGATCCCGCTCGATCCTTCTTTGACTTTCCCTTTTATCAAGTGCTTCAATCTACACCATTGATCTCACTTCTCCAGATCCAACGGATATTGCGTCGTCCACATACCAACTAACCCGAACAATCTCCACCATCGATCTATCCCATCCGATCCAACGACTATCACGTCACCCGCTCGCCAACTAGCTTGGCCGATCTCCACCATCGATGTGACCCATCCAATCGAACGGTTATCACGCAATCTCGCGTGAAATCTTGCATGAACGATATCAGGTCAAGAGCGCGCGAGAAAAGTGGTTTTCTCGTGCTACGTGTTGACTGCAAAGGGTAATTGCGTAGAATTCATAAATGCCATTTACCAGGTTTTTCCCGCGTGAGATACCATTTACCATTTTTCCAAATACTTCCCACGTGCTTAATTCACACTTTTAAGAAAGGCGCTTAAGGAAAGGTTTAACGCTTAGAACCAAATTAATCTTGGTCAAATGTCCATAATTTACATTTTACTGGACTTTTTCAAATTGCGGTAACTTCTTCATATGGTATCAGTTTTTCGAACCGTTCATGGCGTCGGAATCAAGAAGATGAGATATATCCATTCATTGAGGTTCAACACTCTTTCGAACACTTTGAAATCTGAGCTATCATTAAGGTCCTGGATCAATATCTGATCAAATTACTCCTTTGAACTTTTGGTGCAAAATCCAGTTTTATTTGACTCCATAGCCCAATGGAAATAAAGTTATTTGATCAGATCAACCAACCAATCAACCAAATTCAAACAAACAACCAAGCATAATCATAACTAACCTAAAATCACTTAAAAAACCAAGTTAAATCATAAAGAGAGAGCCCTCTCTAAAGCTGGCAGGGCTAGATCCCAATTTGAAAAGTGTTTTGATGTTGTCCAATGTATTTACTCCCACAACCTCAAAAATACAAAACAATAACAGGTGTGAAGCTACAGAAAGTTATATAATTTGAGTTCCTAACTAGGCACAAGATTGATGAAAAGAGGGAGAAAGAGAAACAGTCGACATGAGAGGGCTGAGCATAGGTTGAAACTACTTAATGTTATAAATCTAAAGCAGATAAGACACAAAGTGTGAAGAGAAGAGCTAAGTAGGGGCTAGAAGTGGAGATTAAGTGAGATATGAAGTTAATGAGTACAAGAAAATGTAGAGAATCAAAGACAAAGAGGGCTCTACAAAGAAAATATCTGAGAAGTTGGGCATAACTAATATTAAAATTGTTTATCAGGGGATTGGAGTCATCTTCAGGTAGGTTCCTAAAAAGATCATCAAGTTGGTGCTTGCAAACAATGGGAGTTGGTGCTTCTAGAAAATGGGTGCTTACAAAGAAAAACAAGGTTGGAGCCTTTTATGGGTTGGTGCTTGTTGGAAAATGTAACTAGGTTCAGTCTTCATAATTGTACTTGAAGTCTAAATGTAATATATCTGTCAAAGGGAATTTTATTATTATTGAAATTGACTTATTAAAGCATGGGTTTCATGCTTGGTTCATTTGTATTATCTCAAGCGTCCATTATGGGTTTTAGGTTATTTGTAAAAGTCATTTATTGTTTGTCTCCTCCATCAAGTCATCCCCTTCAGCAAAGTAATATACTCAGCCTCTTCAAAATCCTCAAGAAAGTCTTCGTCAAAGTCTTCAATTCAGCCTCAAAAGAATTATTATCAAAAGAACTCATGTCGGCCCAATTAAAGGACACATCTCTTCATAATACATGTCGTCTCATTTTAGGATGGACAAACCACTATATATACCCACCTAGGATCTCCGCATTTCACCAATTTCAAAGCTCACAATCATAGAGAAATTTCGATGATGATAGAGGGAAATTTTCGGTATATCTCAGAGGGAATTTAGGTGAAATCTCAGAGACAGTTTTGGTGTTGATTATAGTGAGAATTTCGGGTCTCAATGAGACATACCCTCATTGTTGTCATAGTTAAGGGAATGCAGATTGTTCAGTCTACCACAATTTGGTGCCTTGGTGTAACTACAGTATGGTGGGCTCGACACCACCACAAAATTAAAGTCTATCATTGATATGACTTCAAAGATATTGCAGTGATGATGCATTCGATGGTAACATAGTGAAAGGAAGAAGAGTGACTTGATGGAGGTAGTCTCGAATGTAAGGGTCTTGGTCGTCTCATCTTTGAATCTACTGAAGGAATAATTTGTGACTAGGTTTTCCCCTCGAGGGGTGTTTTTCCCTGGCAGCGTGCCTATATCTTGTGTTCTCTTCTTTTTTTGTTTGGCATTAATCTTGATGATAAGAAGGATAATTAAGAAATATAACACTAATAATGAAAGCATCGCAAGTTAATGTCATAATAAGGGAAAATTGTTTTAACTTCCAACCTATGGATTTCCAACATGGTATCAGAGCTATGGTCATGGTCAAGGCAGTTTGAAGAAGGGAAATTCTGGGTTAATAAGATTACAATGACCATATTAAAGAATGAAGGAGAAATTAGTCGAATCATTTATGAGAATACTCAAAGGAGTGACTTCACTATAAACTGTATATAAGTAATAGTGAAAACAAGAGAGACAATTTTAGTGATATAACAAGTTCGGATCTTTTCGGAATGGGTTGGTAGCATTTTCAGTGAAGACACTGTATTGAAGGATCAATATTGATATTTTAGTGAAGACACAATAAAGATATAACTTCATTATGTATTTCAGTAATGGCTTAAGTGATACTACAGTGATAGAATCTCGATATAGTAACTCATCCATCTTTGAAGCAGTCTCAGTGAGTCAGTTTCGGTGATCTAACAAAGGGGATCAAGCTCGGATATGACAAGAGCAAGTGTTGGTATCCTTACAAGAAATGTGGATTAGATATCGCTATAATATTTTGGTGCAATTATAATGTGAAGAGTTTCTCAAGACAATTTCGAAGACACCTCAGTGATAGGTTTGGTGTAATCTCAGAGAGGATGCTTCAGGATCTTGGATTAGGCATAGTAGAAGGATCTTGGTACTACCACAGGAAGAAGAAGAAGAAGGTTCTCAGTGCTAAATCAGTCACCGTGTTAACACAGTCTCAGTGTTACCTTTGTTCAGTGCTATTACAGTAACCTCAATTTAGTAAATCACATGACCAAAGTAACCTCAACTAAATGATATTTTAATGATGCTAGTGCAGTGAATAGGACTCGGTTCTATCACAGTACTATAAGTTTCAATAAAACTAGAGTAATTCCTATCATAAGAAGTATCACTACAGTGGTACATGTCATGGTCATAAGGAGAATTTGGGATCAAGTAATATATGGTCGAAGTACTATAAGAGCTAAGGCATTGTTATGGTTATTGATATATGTAAGATCGAAACAATGAAGTAGAATATACTACAGCTTGTAGAAATATATCAAGGATTTGATATGATAATACTAGCACAAGGAACGAGCTTGAAGGAAAAAATATGCTCTATCCTCAAAGAGTTTGAAGAGAGCTACCTAAGACATGGTTTTCCAAGAAACAAAGGTATTCTTTAAATACATTCATTTCTTTATATTGAAAGGATTATTCATTTTAAAATATATTAATAACATTGTTATGTATAGTTATATTGAATCATAATGATTCTTGTTTTGGATGATTCATCTCTTGATAAATCTATCCACCCCACTCATATTCTTAACTGGTTTTGTAGAACCCTAAAACGATTCTAGAAAACCCTAACCTAATGGTATGTTAATGTGAATGTCTGAAACCCTAAACTGCTTAGGGATATTATGAAATGTTGTTTGAAGTTTTATTGATGATGTCATGTCTAAGATTTTGGTATTATCATGAAAACCTAACTTGTTAAGGTTGAATGATAAGGTCTAAAATCCTGAACCTTTGAAGTTTTGGTAATGTTGGGTTTGCTATGTTTCTACATTGAAACCCTAACTCATTAGGGTTTGGTGGAATGTGTAATCAAGACCCTTATAATGTCTTAGAAATGATTTCCTTGGTATGGGTGTGTTTATTTGATCAAACCCTAGTCTAATCAAGCTTGGTGTTGTCACTTACTGCAAAATGTGTTTTTAGATGTCCAAAGTGAAAAAGAGTTGGGAAGTTTGCAGTCATCTTCCAAGCCACAGAAGGACTCAAAGCCTAAATTGTACCCTCTCCATTAGAAATCTCTCTGAACAAGCTTTCCAATGATATGTAGAAGTCCAAAAGTGGACTCTTGGATCAAAATATATGGTCTTCTAAAGTTTCAAGGATTCAAGCCTTTAAAAAGAAGGAATATCGAATGTTCAATATCGGATATCGCATATCGGAGGTCTAGCAACGTTGGATATTGGTGTTCGCACATCAGATTATCATGGCATATCGGTGCATTGCATATCAGAGGTCTGATATATCGGAGATATCAGATCGGTGGGTGCAACATCGGAGCTTGGAGAAGTTCACACATCGCATATCAGAACTTCTAAAAGTGCAACCTTTTAAAAGTTGTGACAAGGGTAAAGTGTCGATTGCATTTAAAACTGCCAAGGGAATGCCTCTAAAGGCTTACAAAGGATTTCATCGCAAAACCAAATTCAGGCGGGCCCTTTTCTCTCTCCTCTAGCAGGACACATGGCGGCATATGATTAGTTCCGATAAGCTACATGTGGCAGCATAAGATTGGCTCTGATAAAGACATGTGGCAGCATATGATTGGTTTTGGTAAAGCTACAGTGGTATCTAACGCCATCATGGTGTGGTAGTATGGAAGGACATGTGGCAGGAAATTTTGGTGTTTTGAGGGGGCATAAGGGGGAAAATTTGGGTGACATGTGTCACCACTCATGAGGTGCCACGTGGAAGTGATGACGTCATAGCAGAGGTCATATATCGGAGAAGTGGGAATATCGCAACTCCAAAGTTATTTCCCCAACTCGGAACCTCCGATGAGAGGGGTTGTAATATTTGGCTAGTGCGTGGTCTAGAAAACTTAAAGAACCAGGGGCAGAGAGCTTTCAACAAATGAAAAATGGCCCCGGACAGGAGTCTAAATGCCCTAGTGCCTTAAGGCTAAGCGACAGGTCATGGTGCCTGGTTTTATAAGATACACTTTTCAAGGGGCTAAAAAAAAGGGGCCAAGGAACATCAGAGCTTGTTGTTTTGTAATGTCTTTAAGAATACAAGTTCCAATAAGCCAAAGCTACCATATAGCATTATGGCAATATTGTTGGGCATATCAGGCTCTGATAGCATAATAAAAAGAAGTTAAGAGATGGATGAGTCAGCAGTTGTGATTCTGCGACACCATTAAGGCCACCACAACTATTCGCTTCTAGCTCTAGAAAGTGGGCAGTTCAAGCGGTTAAGAGGAAAGAAACAGGTGAATCGACCGAGTAGCTGGAAAAGAGAATCATGGCAGAGATGTGGCCTGATAAGAGGCTATCACGGGACTGGTAGGGAGATATTTTCCTCAGTCATCCTTCAGTTTTCCCTTTTGTCTATTATTCTATAATTTTTGTATTTTGAAGAAAGGAATTGAATCCTTTGCAATCATTTAGGCAGCAGATCCATCGCACGCTGAGACAACTAGTCGATCATACAACTGGAGCTCAAGCTGAGATATTTTGTAACTATTTTTTAAGCTCTCCCTCACCTTATAAAAAGAGGGAAGAAACACCTAACATAGGTTTTGAAATTTTGCACCCAAGAGGCCAGAATTTTGCGATTCCAATTTGGTTCAATTTTCTTGTTCATGAGGGACTTGAGTGATACAATTGCTAAATGTAATGGACTAGTGATTTGGACTCCATCTTGAAGGTTAATGAAATTTTTTTGTCGATTCCTATCAGAGCAATGCGTAGTATGTTTTCTCCTCTGTATATCACTTCATGTATGTCTTTCCTCTTATGAAATTGTGTAATGAAGTTGTCGATTTCACTCTCTTATGGAAATAACAGTACCTATGAAAATGACATATTTATTTGTGTTAGTGTATAACATGCAGTGCCTATGTGTGCACAAATTTACTAATTGTTGTTTGGTGATAAATGTGTTCATGAGGTTTAGAGCATGAGACCTTAATTTGTGATCCACTATTTTTGCGTTTTCACCTCCTCATTCTTCCATATTTCTACTGGAACTTGTTGCTTATGATTTTGTGTTGTATCTATCCCTCTGCATTGAATTCCCTCCTTTCTTTCCTCCTCTTAATTTTTACTACAATTCCAATATTAAGCTACCTATTGTTGTGTGCCGGTCACAAGAACCAAGACATTTCTCTTTGGGATTAGCCATATTTACCCCCTAAGTATTTAGATCTATGTGTTTGTTTTAGTTTACCTCAATGAAGGACTAATGAACCAAGCCCTGAATTATCCTTTTTCAAACTACATGACATATAGAGTGTAGCAGAAATCCCTTAGACAATCTTCAAAGCACTCCTCTCAAATGCCATAGGCACTGGTCTCCTATCAACCCAGAGGCTGTCTCTAGGTGGCTTTTATATCTTCTGAATAAATTGCGCGACAGGTGATAGAAAATGCTACAACATCTTTCTGAAGCCATTGTTGAGGAACGAATCAAAATATTTTTCCCTGGGTATGACAATTTTTGCATTTGCTCTGTCGAGTAAGTAAGGGAAGTGTGGGTTGAAGATCTCTCACCTTCGTGACTCCACTGTTAGAATCTTATTGTAAACATCTTGGTGACTCCACTGTTTGAATATTATTGTAAACATGTTGGTGACTCCACTGTCTATACCCCTATTTGGTCATATTGGCTTTCAAGAGGCCTCATACTCACTTTGATGCTAAACAACAAAAGAATTCCCCTACATCTGATCTTGAGATTACTCACCTAAAGGGGTTTTCAAAATGGCCATTCCTGCATTCTTGGCCAACAAATTTGCCCCACTAATTTTTTCTTTTATTGTTGGTTATCCCCATCATGTCCCTTCAGTTCATGAATGGTATACCTATTTTCCTATATTCAGTGGAAACACATATAGAAGGTTGGACCAGCACCTCAAGGATTTTCATGAATGCATGGAATGACATGGTATTATTTTTGAAGATGTGAAAATGAAATTATTCATGTATTCTTTAGATGAATATGTTAAATTTTGGTATAGAACAATACCTCATGGTAGCCTATCCTCCTTTAAGATCTTTCACATAGCATTTAATCTTTATTGCAAAAGACTATATCCACCTAATCTGTTTGAAGATTTAAGTGTGCACATTTTAATGTTGAAAATATTTTTGAAGTTAATGATCTTGCAAAAGATGTTTGTGGGGCTCAACTCCAAGAAAACAT
Source organism: Pinus taeda (assembly GCA_000404065.3). Lineage (NCBI taxonomy): Eukaryota > Viridiplantae > Streptophyta > Pinopsida > Pinales > Pinaceae > Pinus > Pinus taeda. The sequence continues at coordinate 46,933 of APFE030822542.1, forward strand.
ATACTCGCATCAAGAAGCATCACCCAGTGATCAAGAAAGAGAAGAAGGAGACATCATCGAGCTGCAAACAAACCCTCAGAGATCTTAATCTGCTAAATTGTATGATTCTCCTTCTTATGATTCGTATGACTCCAATGGGATGTTGAGAAATGCAGGACTACAACAGCCCCAGTCATGGGAAGATGCACAAAAAGAGAAGGTCCACCATGATTTTAATAAATAGGCTCCACTTGACGATCCACATCCTTCAAATGGAGAACAAGTTGAAGAAGTTGATAATAAAGTTGATGAAGATTCTTCAATTTGTGATTCATATGATTTAGAGGAAGATGAGACTGTTACAGATGTTCAAAGGGATTTTCTTATCAACAAGTGGGGAGAAGATGACCAACAAGAACTTTTTGAAGAGGAGCCCAAAGTTGAAGAGTCAAGCAATGTCTGTGGCTACCTGTTGAAGAAAAATTCCTCCTTGGATTAGACAAATCTAATTTGTTCTCATAAGTTCCATGATCTAGTAGCTGAGTATATGGCATCTTTCATTGGTCAACAAACCTTTCAAGAAAATGAGGTAGCTGCAATTTTCTCTCATCAATTTTATGACCCTGTAGCCGACTACATGACAACATTCTTAGGTCAGCAACATATGTTGTTTCTGGGGTATGTATCAAGTTTTTTTATTGAAGATTTTTCATGGTGCATTCTTGTTTTGATTTTTAAATTCCAGCATCATGGAGGCATTAGGTCCAACACCCAAATGCTGACCTAGTATGATCGGAAGATTGACCTCACTTGGGTGAATTGATCCTTATGCATAAGTAGGAGTTGTATATAAATAAGCTCTGAGCATTTAATTTCCAGTTGTTAGAGTTTCTATTTTTACATTTTAGTATTGTGAGGAAAAGTTCCATGGAGATTTTATGGTTTTATATGTGCAATATATTTTTGACTCCATGCCCAATGGTGAAGGCTACTAGTCTGCAGGTTCTTATCACCTTGCCAGCAAGGCATTGTCCCCAGTTGGAGCCAATGTTGTCAATTACTGCAAAATGTGATTTCAGCTATCCAAAGTGCAAAAGAGCCGATAATTTTGCATTCATCTTCCAAGCCACAGAAGGCCTCACCTCCTAAATTGTACCCTCTCCATTGAAAATTTCTATAAACAAGCTTTCCAACGATATGTAGAAGTCCAAAAATGGACTCCTAGATCAAAAGATATGGTCTTCTGAAGTTTCAAGGATTCAAGCCTTGAGAAAGAAGGAATATTAGAGGTCTAATATCGGATATCGCATATCGGAGGTCCAACGATATCGGATATCAGAGATCATACATCAGAGCATCATGGAATATCAACGCATCACATATCAGAGGTCTGATATATCGGAGATAGCAAATCAATGAGCGCAACATCAGAGCTTGGAGGAGATAGCATATCGCACATTGGAACCTCTAAAAGTACAACCTTTTAAAAGTTGCAACAAGAGTAAATTGATGATTGCATTTAAAACCACCAAGAAATGCCTCTAAAGGTTTACAAAGGATTTCATCACAAAACCAAAGGTGGGCAGGCCCTTTTCTCTCTCCTTTAGCAGGACACGTGGCGACATATGATTGGTTCTGATAAGCTACACGTGGGAGCATATGATTGACTCTGATAAAGACACGTGGAAACATATGATTGGTTTTGATAAAGCTATAGTGGCATCTGACGTCAGCATGACGTGGCAGTACAGAAGGACACGTGGCAAGCAGTTTTGGCGTTTTGAGGGGGCCTAAGGGGCAAATTTGGGTGACACATGTCACCACTCATGAGGTGCCATGTGCAAGTGATGACGCCATATCGAAGGTCACATATCAAAGAAGTGGGAATATCGAAAATCCAAATTTATTTTCTCAACTGGGAACCTCTGATGAGAGGGGCTCTGATATTTGGCTAGTGCATGGTCTATAACAACTTAAAGAACCAGGGGTGAAGAGATTTTAACAAAGGAAAAATGGCCCCCGACAGGGGTCTAAATGTCGTAGGGCCTTCAAGCTAAGTGATAGGTCACGACGCCTGATCTTATGGGTTACACTTTTCAAGGGGCTAAACAAAAGGGGCCAAGGAACATCAGAACTCGTTGTTTTGTAATGTTTTTAAGAATAAAAATTCCAATAAGCCAAATCTCCCATATAGCATTATGGCAATATTACTGGGCATATCAGACTACGATAGTGTAATACAGAGAAGTTAAGAGATGGATGAGTCAGCAGTTGTGATTCTGTGACACCACTAAGGCCACCACAACTGATCGCTTCGAGCTCTAGAAAGTAGGAAGTTCAAGCGGTTGAGAGGAAAGAGATAGGCGAATCGGCCGAGTAGCTAAAGAAGAGCATCGTGGCAAAGTCGTGGATTGATCAGAGGCCATCACGGGACTAGCAGGGAGATATTTTCCTCAACCATCCTTCAGTTTTCCCTTTTGTCTATTATTCTATATTTTTTGTATTTTAAACAAAGGAATCAAATCCTTTGTTATCATTTAGGCAGCAGAGCCATTGCACGCCGAGACAGCTGGAGCTACGGCTGAGATATTTTGTAACTATTTTTTAAGCTCCCCTTCTCCTTATAAAAAGAGGGAAGAAACACTTAACAGAGGTTCCAAAAGTATGCACCCAAGTGGCCAGAATTATGTGGTTCCAATTTGGTTCAATTTTCTTGTTCATGAGGGACTTGAGTGATACAATTGTTAAATGTAATGGACTGGTGATTTGGACCCCATCTTGAAGGTTGATGAAATTGTTTTGTTGATTCCTATCAAAGCAATGCGTAGTATGTTTTCTCCTATATATCTCACTTCATGTATGTCTTTCCTCTTATGAAATTGTGTAGTGAAGCCGCCTGTGTCACTTTCTTATGGATGTATCTATGTTGCTAAGTAGTGAACAGTACCTGTGCAAATGACAAATTTACTTGTGTTAGTTTATAGCTTGCAGTACCTGTGTGTGCACATATTTACTAATTATTGTTTGGTGATAAATTGGTCCATGAGGTTTAGAGCATGAGACCTTAATTTGCGCTCCACTATTTCTGTGTTTTCACCTCCTAATTCTTCCATACTTCTGTTGGAGCTTGTTGCTTAGGATTATGTGTTGTATCCAACCCTCTGCATCGAATTTCCTCCTTTCTTTCCTCCTCTTCATTTTTACTACAATGTCAATATTAAGTTGCCTATTTTTATGTGTCGGCCACTAGAACCAAGACATTTCTCTTTGGGATTAGCCATATTTACCCCATAAATATTTAGATCTATGTGTTTGCTTGAGTTTACCTTGATGAAGGACTATTGAACCAAGCCCTAAATTATCCATTTTCAAACTAGGTGACATATGGAATGCAATAAAAATCACTTAGACAATATTCAAAAGAACTCCTCTCGGATGCCCTAGGCACTAGTCTCATATCAACCCACAGATTGTCTCTAGGAGGCTTCTATGTCTTCTGAAGCAATTGTGTGACAGGTGATAGAAAAAGCTACAACACTTGGTATATGTCTAACTTCTATTGATATTTGTGAAGTTGGGTTTGACTAACACATGATATGAAATGTCTTTGCATGATGATGAAACCCTAGGTATATATAGATATGTCCTTTTGGTCGAAACCCTAGCTTGGTCTAGTTTAGATATATTAATTTTGTTGGACATATGATATGCTTATGAATGATATGAATTCCTAGATATTTGTGTTGACTTGGTTATTGATGGTCATAAATGGAAGTCCTTGTATCAGATTTTAGGATGATGATATTTGGAAATCTAGGGTTTTATAGCTAAACCCTAGTAGTAGTGAAATTATATAGTATGTGTGATATAACAATCTAAGATCTATTGAGATTGTGAAAATGAAAATTCTAGGGTGTTGAAATTGAACCTTAGTAGAAGTAAAAATGTCTTTTGTATGATGACAATATGATAATTTGAGATTTGTGTAATATTTTTGAAATCTGAGTTTTGGTTGGGCTTGATGATTGATCAAAAATATAGGGTTTGCAACTAATCATAGTGGAAGTTGGTCATGTTAATAACTAAGTTGTGATTGGTTTTGACTTGTTCCTTCATATGAAATCTAGGATTTGTATGAAACCCTAGTGAGAAGTCTAACATATGAATTTTGAAAAGTTGTTGGATGCTTTATATTTGTCTGAATTGTTTCTAGGGTTTGCTATACGTTGTAATAAGGTATGTTATACCTTTGGAAGAAACATTGAAACCCCAGATGTAATGAAAGTTGATTATGATGTAGCTAGGGCTTATGACAAAGTCCCTAGCATGATGTTGAAGAATATATGTCTCTTATTTGTAATTAAGTCTAGGTATCTGATATGTATAAAGTTGAAATGCTTCTGTGATTCTGATATGGCTAACTTCATGCTTCTATAGATTTGGTTGTACTTTCTATCTAAATTGCGCAGGTACACAATATTCAATATGGCGAAGATGCTCGTTGATGTGATAAGCATGATGAGGATAATGATAACTCCGATGAAATGGTTGGAAGCCACGAAAGATTCTCTGATGACGAAAAGAAGAAGTTGATCTCCCTGAGGAAGCATGAATAGAGGAGATCTCCCTAAAATTAAGAGGGAGTTCAGATAAAGAGATGCTTCTTGGTTGAGAGAGAGGGCATAACTTGGTTTTGATTAATAAATTTTGTAGGATATGTGGTTGCATGGGAAGTAGAAAAGAAAAGTATATGATTGAGGAATATTCTATCAAATATTCGATTGATACTTCTACTGAGTTGAGAAGCAACATCTAGAACAACCCCAGAGGTTTGTATTTGATTATGTACATGTGAAAGTATATTATTGATTGGGGTTGTGTTTTTACATGTAAATATATCGAATGTTTTTTATAGTATGTTGGATACCAATCAGTTTGATCGGGAAGATATATGGTCCTTTATTTGTTGGATCAAGGGGTGTTTAGGCTTCGTGAGTGAAGCATTTCCTAGGAGGACATATGGCCATCACTTTGTGTTGATAACTAGGTCCCGAAGTTGGAAAGGTGGCATTGGTCATTAAGCTTTGACACACACCTAGATTTATGGGTTGATGGTTAGCAAGTAAGCTTGATGGTACCTAGAGAGGTTGAAATCTTGAGTCCATCTTAGCCCCACTCGGATAGCTTTCCCTGGTCAGAAATCTAGTCCATGGCATTGCGGTGTCTAAACTTCTTCATAGATGATGTGGTTTGAGATCTTCCATGTACCTCTTTGGTTATATGTAAATATGAATACCTCCCTAGTTAAGACGCAGTTTGGAAGATGTAACTAGGTTTGGTCTTCATAATTGTACTTGAAATCTAAATGTAATATATTTGTCAAAAGGAATTCTATTATTATTGAAATTGACTTATTAAAGCATGGGTTTCATGCTTGGGTCATTTGTATTAGTTCAAGCCTCCATTGTAGGCTTTAGGTTATTTGTAAGAGTCACTTATTGTTTGACTCCTCCATCAAGTCATCCCCTTCAGCAAAGTAATCTACTCAGCCTCTTCAAAGTCCTCAAGAAAGTCTTCATCAAAGTCTTCAAGTCAGCCTCAAAAGAATTATTAGCAAAAGAACTCATGTCACCTCAATTAAAGGACACATATCTTCATAATACATGTCAGATCATTTTAGGATGGACAAACCACTATAAATACCCGCCTAGGCTCTTCACATTTCACCAATTTTAGGGCTCTCAATCACAGAGAAATTCTGTTGATCATAGAGAGAAATTTCGGTATATCTCATAGGGAGTTTCACTGAAATTTCAGAGACGATTTCGGTGTTGATTACAGTGAGAAGTTCGGGTGTCAGTGAGACATACCCTCATTGTTGTCACAGTTAAGGGAATGTGAATTGTATAGTCTACCATAGTTTGGTGCCTAGGCGTAACTACAGTATGGTGGAATCGGTGCCACAACAAAATTAAAGTCTATCGTTGTAGAAATTCCTGTAGATTCACAAGCTCATGCAATGTACTAAAGAAAAAGACAAGAATCTACTACTACTTTCAACCAGCGGAAGCCAATAGATCGATGAAAAAAATATGAACAAGAAGAAGATAAATCAATGGCACATAACACAAGATGTATCTGGGAAAAGCCACTGCTCAAAACCCCGCTATTTTTATTTCATATATCAAAAATATGAGTGAATATACAAAGCTTTTTCTTTCTAGAACAATTCTGCACAAGTAAGCTCAACTCTTTGAGCTCACTAGCTAGCTCTTGGCCAACTTGCCAATTTTGCAGCGGCTCCAAACCCCTAATCTCTTGCCTAATTCCTAGTATGAATATCTCGTATTTAAAGGGAAATCATGCTTCCAAAACTGTGCAATCCAAACATATGATCAATCTCTGATGCATGCATGATATTTACACTCCAATAAATAATACCATTGATAGTACACTGTCCCTGCACTCTAGTCTCAACGGGTTCTTTCTCTGAACTGACATGCATGAGTTTCTCATGAGGGAATCTTTTGTTAACTAGAGTAGCACTAGTGGATACATTAGTGCACCAACTGACTATTAGTCCTTTATTAGTTCCAAAAACAATTTAGAACTAATTTAACTTAACTTAACTTAGAAAACTGAGAGATCTAATTTCCAACTCAATTTAAACTCATACTAGACCCCTAAAATTTAGGGAGAAAATATACATGACTACAGAAAGACTTCCAACTCGAAATTTGTAAGCTAATTAAGTTAATTAAACTTAATTAACTATTTACAAGTTGCTATGAGAGTAGAATTTGATTTTGATTCAAATTTGAATTCACGGACAAATTAAAATGGAATTTCTTGTTGCCATTTCTCAACACTCCCTCTCAACAAGAAAGGGATTATCAGCTACCCCGCTCTAATCTCTGTGAAACTCGAATTTACATCTTGAAAATTCCTTTGTCAAAATGTCAACATCTTGCTCCTTCGTGGAAATGTACTCTAACAACATAATCCACATCAATACACAATCTCTAAGATGATGATATCGGATATCAATATGCTTGGACCGATCATGAAAAACTGTATTTTCAAAGAGTTTGATACAACTATGATTATTGCAGTAAATCATAGTTGGATCCATCTACTGACCTGATCCAGGTGGATATTGGTGGCCACCTGCCAAGTCCATCTGGACCCCCACCATTTTCTTTCTCGGCATTGTCAGTTTCCTTAATTGTAGCACAATTTACTATTTTTAGCAGTTTTTCGGGTCCTGAACTTCCGGAGCCGTTTT
>APFE030822542.1:54216-78293 GCA_000404065.3 Pinus taeda
AGTTGAAGGATCGCCTCTGCATGGCACCAGTGCTCGCGTTACCAGATTTACAACAACCATTTGAGGTCGAGACATATGCCTCTGACTATGCTATTGGGGCAGTCCTTGCTCAACATGGACATCTAGTGGCATATCACAGTGAAACACTTTTAGACACAGTCCGAAAGTACCCCACTTATGATAAAGAGATGTATTCCATTGTACAGGCCTGCCGACAATGGAAGAATTACATTTTGGGGAAGGAAACGGTCATCCACACAGACCACCGACCTCTACAGTTCGTACAAACCCAAGGGAAATTGCAGAATGATCGCCATCAGAAGTGGTCTACATACCTGCAACAGTTTCACTTGAATATCAAGTATAAAAAGGGCAGCACCAATAATGTTGCAGTTTGCCTCAGTCGACCACCGATCATGGTGCTAACCACCATGCTCAACTCTTGCGGGCACGAGACTTCTGATTGGCCACTTCTCTACAAAAGCGACCCAGAATTCGGCCACACATACCAGACACTCTTGGAGGGTTAGCAGGTTGCAGATTTTCACCTCCAGGATGCCTTATTATGCCACCTCGGTCACCTTTGTGTTCCTTCAAGTGAGCGTGCCAAGATGATTTGGGAAGCACACTACAGTCGGGATGTTGGGCATTTCGGGGTCGAGAAAACAGTGGCAGTACTGCAAAACTATTTGTATTGGCCGAATCTTCGACAGGATGTTGGGAAGTACATCCGATCATGTATTGCCTGTGCCATTGCCAAACCGGCCATCAAGAAGCATGGCCTCTATGCCCCGTTGCCTACCCCTAGTCGACCTTGGGAATCCATCTCCATGGATTACATGTCAGGCCTTCCTTCCACTAAGCATGGAAATGACTGTGTTTTGTGGTCCGTCGACAGGTTCTCGAAGATGGCCATTATGGATGGCTGCAAGAAAGAATATCACAGCAGAAGCCACTGCTAAACTCTTCTTTGAGATGAGTGTGGGTGCACTTTGGGATCCCACAGTCTATCATTCTCAGATCAGGACAATTGGTTCTCAGCACAATTTGGTCTTGTCTCTTGGGTCAATGCTGGACACCAACTCACGAAGTCCACAGCCTTCCATCCTCAAACTGATGGCCAGACAGAGGTTGTCAATAGGATGATTGTGCACATTCTGTGCATGTATAACTCAAAGCATCCACGCACATGGGACGAGAGCCTCCCCTACGTTCAGCACAGATAAAACCGAGCTCTTCACAGCTCCACTAGCCATAGCCCTTTTCAGGTGGGTTTGGGATTCCAGCCACTATGCCCCATTGATGTGGCCATGCCACTTGTAGCTACTCACATGAATTCAGCTCATGTCCATTCCGAAACAGATAAGGCCACCAACTTTATTGAACGCATCCAACATATTCGCCAGCAGGTCCATGACATTCTTGAGAAATCAAATGCCAAGTACAAGCAGCGACATGATCAACATCGGGTGCCACACAAGTTTCAGTTGGGCGACAAAGTCTGGTTGCATTTGCAAAAGGAACGCCTTACTGGAGCCTATCGGAAATTAAGACCACTCCGATATGGTCCTTACACCATTACTAAGGCTATGGGAGACAATGCATTTGAGCTCAGCATTCCCCCATTCCTTGGCCTGCACCCAGTGTTCAATGCGGACCGCCTTCGGCCATACTTTCCACCATTACTAGACACATCCGACATTGCAGAACAGCTCCAACTCACAGAATTAAATCCATATTGCATGGAACGAGCTGCAACTGATCGGATCATGGACACACAGATCAAGCACACTCACCGACAGAATATCCAACTGTATCGAGTTGTCAAAGCAGGCCAACTCCTTCAGCAGGGCAAGTGGTTCACCAGGGAACAGGTTCAGCAGAAGTTTCCTCATCTCATGGAGGAGCTCAACGCAATGGGGACCATTGCTTCCTAAGGGGGGAGGAATGATCCAGGTGGATATTGGTGGCCACCTGCCAACTCCACCTGGACCCCCACCATTGTCTTTGTCAGCATTTTCAGTTTTCTTAATTGTAGCACAACTTACTATTTTTAGCAGTTTTTCGGGTCCTGAACTTCCGGAGCCGTTTTGAGGCCCTAAACGACGTTTTTTGGGGAATCCGGGGGCAACATGGGTCCATGCGATGGACCGATGTTGCTCGTTCCAACAATGGTAGTTCTCGGATAGATCTTTCTAACGAGCTATCATACGCGTCAAACGGAAATCGTATGCCAAAGTTACGACCCCGGGAAATTGATGTACCAATTTACCCAAAACGGGGCCCACAATTTGGCGTTTCATCTTCTAGGGTTAGGTTTTGGAATGTGAAGGGTTTTCCATTGTTTCTCAACAATAAATAGGCCTTCGAAGCCTCATTGTAACATAGTTCGGAACAGTTTAGAGGCATGTAGCCGCACATCTCTTCTCAGAGATAAGCTACCATCGCCCTAGCTGGTTTATTTCCAATTCTGGTTGTAAGCATATTTCGGTATTTTCCATTAATGAAATGAAGTATTATTTCCGCTGCATCTTTTTGTTTATGGTTATCGCATCTCTGTATTTATGGTTATCTCTGTAATCTATTGCGTTCCTGTTTAAATCCGGATCATGACCAAACAAACCAACCAGGATCTTCCTCATCTAGATGGCCTTACATGTTGCCTAACTCGCAGCGATGTACTATGCCTCTGCCGAACTAAGTGCAACCGATCTCTGTTTTCTACTGTACGAAGAAACTGTCGTTGACCTAATACTAAATATCCCTCTTAATGTGCTCTTCCCGTCGGATGGACTCCCTGCCCAATCTGCATCGGTGAAGCCTTGAAGCTTCACTCCCTCTGTTCGTCTGTACCATCATCTATATTGAGGAGTGCCCCCGAAGTATCTTAACACATGCTTTGCCACCTTCAAATACAACTTGGTAGGCCTAACCATCACTTGACTAAGTTCGTTAACTGCATAGCACATATCTGATCGTGTGTTCACCAAGTACATGAGTGAACGCACAAGCTATCAGTAAACAATATCTTCCACTACTTATCTCGAAGTAACATCCTCCTCCTTCCAATTACTTGTTAGAGGAGTCTCCATGGGTTTGCTGCTCTCCATGCTGAATCTACTGAGTATCTCATTGGCATACTTGCCCTAAAACACAAACAACTCTCCATCTCCCTGCCATACCTCCATGCCAAGAAAGTAATTCATGAGCCCCATGTCCTTCATCTCAAACTCTCTTGCAAGATCCTCCTTGCAAGACTTGATCAACTGATCATCACCTATCAGTATGACATCATCAACATAAAGTGCAATGATCAATAGTTTACCTTACGCCACTATGTGGTACAGGTTCGCATCCGCTTCACTCTTTGTGAAGCCTAACCCAGTGAAGTAACTATCTGTCATGGTGTACCAAGCACGGGGTGCTTGCTTCAGCGCATACAACGCTCTCTTGAGCCGGCACACATGCGACTCACGATCAAAGGTCTCAAAACCTTCAAGCTGATCTATGTACACATCTTCCCCAATCATGTCATTAAGGAAGGTTGTCTTTACATCCATCTAATGTATCTTCCAACCCATATTTGCTAATAGTGCCAATATAGATCTTATCGACGAGTACCTTGCAACAAGAGCAAAGGTCTCATCATAGTCAATCCCCTCTACCTGTGAAAATCCACGGGCCAAAAATCTAGCCTTATGCTTCTCCACACTACCATCTGCAGCTTTCTTTACCTTGTAAATCCAACGGGAGCTCACCGCTGACTTGCCCTCCTGTCTCGGGACCACATCCCAAACACTGTTATGAACTATGGAGTCATACTCCTCCACCATGGCATCAACCCAAGCCCGCTGATGCACTACTTCCTTAAAGGAAGATGGCTCTGTCACAAAAAAATTTCCCATAAGAGCCATGTATCCAGTGTACCTCTCAAGTGACCTCCTCTGCCTGCGCTGAGAAGTGGGTGCTCCCACATTCTCTCGTGCATCATCTAACAATCTGTCAGCCTCTCTGGTGTGCTTTCTTCCCTCTTTGGAAGACTCTACCTGAGCGGATGTCTCCACTCCCAGATCCTCTACATGTGGTTGCTCCACATTAATCTGAGGCTCCTCAACCTTAGGAGCTAAAATCTCCTCATCCGCATGTAGCTCAAGCTCCCTCTCAAGGGGAACTCGCATGGCCTTCCCCTCATCGAATCTAACATCCCTACGCACCACTGTCATCCTGTTGGTCAGCAAGTACACCCTATAGTTGTAAAGTGTATCAGTGTACCCCACAAATATCCCCATCTTTGTTGTAGGCTCATGCTTCTTCCATGCATCTTTGGTCACATGGAAATATATCGATGACCCAAAAATCCTAAAGTGACCAACATCTGGCCTCTTACTAGAATAAGCCTCCTATGGTGTCTTCATCTCAAGTATCTGATGTGGGCTCTGAACATAAATCGTTGTGTTGCATGCCTCATCCCACAAGAGTGGTGGTAGGCCCTAATCATGCAACATTGCCCTCGTTGCCCCTACTATGTTTATGTTCTTCCTCTCGGCCACCCCATTTTGCTAAGGGTTATGGGGTGTCATCAACTCTCGTTTAATCCCTTTCGTTGCATAGAAGTTCTTAAAATCGTTTGAGACATACTCACCACCGTTATCACTCTATAGAGCTTCAACCTTCTTGCCCGACTCTTTCTCCACCAATGCTTTAAACTCACAAAACTTTGTGAAAGTTTGATCATTTTTCTGCATGAAAAATATCCAACATTTACGAGAATAGTCATCAACAAATATAATATAATACTTGTGTTTGGCCATGGATGTTTTCGAGAATGGTCCACACACATCTGAATGGACTCGCTCTAGAATAGCCTCTACTACACTGTCTCTTTCGTGAAAGGAAGACTTGGTGTATTTTTCCAAAGTACACCCCATGCATGTATCAACTTGCTCAAGCGTACCTTTGGGAAGACCGGTAGGGATATGCTGCAATATCTTTAAAGCCCCATGATGCAAGTGGCTCAATCGCCTATGCCACAACTCACCAAAGTCTAGGCTCTACACCCTTTCTGCTTTTGTGCTCAAAGCAGCGCACTCCTCTACCTCTAGCTTATAAAGATTCTTCACTTGAATCCCTATCTTCTTTACTTGACCCTTCTATGTGTCAAAGTTCTTCTTCAGCCTGGGCACATACATAACATTCTTTAAGGTGAGTGGAGCCCCATGCTCCCTCTTAAAGGTAATCGTGCCCAATCCAGTAGCACTATACTTCCCGTCGTCACCCATCTCGATATGCATCTGGAGATCTTTCTCCTCCAAGTCACTAAATAAATCTTTTTCGTCAGTCATGTGGAATGAAGCTCTACTATCTAAGTACCATACACTTCCTATCATTGATGACACCATGCATGCAATGAGGGAAAAGTCCAATTCGAATTGAGAGGCCAAATCATTACCCATCGCTCCTCCTGAGGACTTTTTGAGTGGACAATTTGTAGCAAAATGTCCCAACTCATGACAATGAAAGCACTTAACTTTCGTCGTGTCTTTCTTCTTACCTCCATGATAAGAATCTGATTTGGAATGGGAAGCTTTCCCTTTTCCCTTCTTCACCTTAATCGCTAAGGCACAATTCTCTTCATCATCAGTATTTGATGAAGAGCCATCCCTCATGTTCCTCTTGATCTCCTCCTGCGTCAAATCCAACCACAGTGGTTTCCAATCTGACAATTTCTCCCGACCATTGATAGAATCCTAATAACTATGCCAATTCTTTGGGAGTCCTAGAAGAGAAAGACTCACCATATCATCCTCGGCAACCGTGATTCCAACACTTCCAAGTTCATCACGACATTGAGTGAACTTGGTCAAGTATTTTGGAATAGTTTTGTCTTTCTCCATTTTGACTTTTTGAAGTTTGTCCTTCAGTGCCAATTTCCTTTGGCCACTTCTATTCGGATACAAGCTTGTCAATGTTTTCCACATAACATACAGAGTTTCATTGCCATGGAGACTCTAGACAATGTGGTCTTGAACTCCCTCAAGGATTATCGACCTCGCCTTCGCCACACACTTCTTCCATTGTGCCAACTTTTGTGCATCTGATGTTGTTGGCTTAGGAATTTCTTGATCAACGAATTCCTTCAAGCCATTATCCTCTAGCACAACCTCCATTCTTCCCCTCCAGGCTATAAAATGTGAGTTGCCTTCCAAGGCATACTCGAGCCGCAAACCATCAAACGCCATTTGTCGATCCTAAAGTATGTATTGCAAATTTGAATTTCACCTGTAACCCAAAACTCAAAACTTCGAAATCTCCTCTAGTATATTGTTCTCAACTCTGATACCATGTAGAAAATATTGTAGATTCACAAGCTCATGCAATGTACTAAAGCAAAAGACAAGAATCTACTTCTACTTTCAACTAGTGAAAGCAAATAGATCGATGAAAACAATATGAATAAGGAGAAGATAAATCAATGGCATATAACACAAGATGTATTTGGGGAAAGCCACTGCTCAAAACCACTATTTGTATTGCATATATCATAAATATGAGTGAAAATGCAAACCTTTTTCTCACTAGAAAAATTATGCACAAGTATGCTCAACTCTTTCAGCTCACAACCTAGCTCTTGGCCAACACTTAGCTAATTTTGCAGCTCTCCAAGCCCTTAATCTCTTGCGTAATTCCTAAGATGAATAGCCTGTATTTAAAGGGAATTCATGCTTCCAAAACTGCACGATCCAAACATAAGATCAATTTCTGATGTATGCATGATATTTACACTCCAGTAAATAATACCACTGATAGTACATTGTCCCTGCACTCTAGTCTCAACTAGGTGTTTCTCTAAACTGACATGCATGAGTTTCTCATGAAGGAATCTTTAGTTAAATGGAGTAGCACTAGTGGATGCATTAGTGCACCAACTAACTGTTAGTTCTCTATTAGTTCCAAAAACAATTTAGAAGTAATTTAACTGAACTTAACTCAATAAACTGAGTGACCTAATTTCCAACTCAATTTAAACTCATATTCGACCCCTAAAATTTAAGGAGAACATATACATGATTACAAAAAGACTTCCAAATCGAAATTCCTAAGCTAATTAAGTTAATTAAACTTAATTAACTATTTACAAGTTGCTATGAGAATAGAATTCGATTTTAACTCACAGTTTAATTCAAGGACAAATTAAACTGGAATTTCTTGTTGCCATTTCTCAACAATCGTTGCTATGACCTCAGAGATATTGCAGTGATGATGCATTCGATGGTAACACAATGAAAGGAAGAAGGGTGAATTGATAGAGGTATTCTCAAATGTAAGGGTCTTGGTCGTCTCATCTTTCAATCTACTGAAGGAAGAATTTGTGACTGGGTTTTCCCCTCGAGGGGGGTTTTTCCCTAGCAGCATACCTATATCTTGTGTTCTCTTCTTTTGTTGTTTGGCATTAATCTTGATGAAAAGAAAGGTTAATTAAGAAATCTAACACTAATAATGAAAACATCACAAGTTAATGTCATAATAAGCGAAAATTGTTTTAATTGCCAACCTATGGATTTTCCAACAGTGCCTACATAATTCAATGTAGATTGAATTCGGTGCTTGCATTTATACTAAAATTAAAAGAAAATTTATGGTTTTCGCCCATATGGGTTTCCAAGTAAACATCATATGTTTAATTCTTTATATGATTGATTCACTATTGTATTATTGAATGTTTTTAACTGGCTAAATAATTGTTTAATATTTACATAATATTGATTCACCCCCCTCTCAATATTATTCTAGTTTCCAACAATGTATTCATTGATAGCTCAATGAGGGTAGATAGTCATAGATTTTAAATCTTGTTTATAGTTAACACTAGATAGTTATAGTTTAAAGCTTGTAATCCTTAAGTTAAATGAAATAAAGATTGATTATTTCTTCTAAGTTGATCTAAGTTTCAAGGAAGAAATTTACCGGTCCTCTTTAGGTAGGGCCTACATGGAGAGGTCATTGGTGAATGAAACATTATGTTTGTTTTGTTTTGCATTGCATATGTATTTCATGGTGCTAATTTCAATTATATAGCTAGAATAATTTTGTCAATGTGATTATTCCTTCACTAGCATACCATGAACCCATGGTCAATAGTAGACTTGTCCCTATAATTAGTGCACCATATGCCAAGTTTACTTACAAGTATTGGATTTATCTTCTTGTAAAATTTATGTTTCATATTTAACATTAGCATAGTTGTTTAATTCTGAAAGTGATGTACAGTTCAATAGCACCAACTAATACACCATAAGACATTTGATGCCTAGAAGGCTTCTGCCACAAAACACTATAATTCAACTTTAGATAGAATGCACACAAGTAATGTAATTTTAATTCCTTAAAAAGAAGATGGTACAAGACCTATTCCATAACTTCTTTCTACACTAAAGGATTGCATAAATTTTGCATAGCACTTCACAAGTTTATGATTTCCCAAGTTGATGATTTAAGCATGATCCCTTGAGATTCAATAACACTTATTGTTGTAGTACTTCAACTCGCTAGTAGTACAATGTAATCCCCCATGACATTAAATAAATGATTATAGAAATAATATAAAGAAAGACAATTGGACCACAATGATCCCAAACTCCAAAATCAAATAGAGAATGAAAGAAAGAATGGGTTTGATGAAAAAATGGAGTAGGGAATGAATATTTTTCGACACTTACAGAATATGGAGGCATACTATACTTCAAAAAAATCATTCTTTTATTGTTGGGATTTGATATATAATTGTTAGATTCCATTGAGATATTTCAACAAATACCTTTCCTTAAATATCTTTGTAGGGTATTAGTCTTGGCCTAGATTAATAACTGAGACGAGTTGATTGACAAAATTATTTATGAAATCCTCTTGCGACTAATGATTGTCTCAACTTTAATTGCCACCTCAAGCAATTCCTCATTAGCCTCACGTAGCCCATGTTTTTTTCAAAATATATATCCTTTATGCCAACAAGAGGGCTCTCTCAACAATAACACAAACATACATCAACAATTTTGTCCTATCATCTGAATTACCTACAATGGTTTTCATACACCTGTAATTAATTATTTTGTAGCTTGGTCATCACCAACGACTTCGATACATAGGGGTTAAGGAAATAAGTGTTCTAGACTCTCGATATTTTCCAATTGATTATCTCTTCTCTTCAACCTCTTTATTTCCACATTGTGTTCTTCAATAACATACTCAAGTAAATCTTGTGTGCCTGGTGAATTTTCACAACCCCAACTACCTCAAGTTATTAACCTTAAAACCCATGATCTCTTTCTCCATAATTCTCTTAACCTTTACCTTTGTCTTTGACATTTGCAATTTCTTTTTCTTTAGATAACCATTGCGATATAATGTAATAGAATTGTCATAAAAAGTAAGAAGATCTTGCATCAATGCCTCAATCTCTACTCTAGAATTGGGCAATGGTATACAAGGGAATTCTAGCAACATCAACATCACCTTTGTCATAATAAAACTTCATAACCTTAATGTTTGATTTGTATTTGTCCCATGTTGACCCACTTGGTTGTGGTATGGTTGTAAACACTGATGCATTTGATGCACGACATAGGTTTAAAACTCCTTCCATTAAGAAGCAAGGTGCCCTATAACCCAAGTGAGGGGAGATTTTTGTGAGAATTAGTATAATAAAATAAATGAAAAAATGACTTTTTTTTCTCTAATTATCACCACATAAATTTTTTTTAACATATTATCTATATTATAATATTTAAACTACCACCATAAATCATTACCAAACCTTAATGTTTATTAATAATATATTATTTTTGTATGTTTGGCAAGAGTACATCTTTATCATGTCCAATATATCACCTCGATCGGGGCGGGGAATTGAACCAATAACTTCACATCAAAGAGTCCCTTAACAAAGCACCCGATCACCATCTATCCAAGACCCCATGGACAATATTTATTAATAATATTAAAATAATAATAAATAAAAAAACTTTAAAATTTACATCTTAAACTTTTTTAATCTCTCTTAATATTTAATCAATTTCATATCATAATGGATATTATGTATATTGATGCTTCTTCACCAAAATTATAAATACTGGTTTCACATAAATGTGTTATTATTTGTCCCATAAAACCATGAAGAATATTAACATTGACATGATAAGTACACATAATAGCATTGTCCCTCTTGATGTAATTAAAAAAAAGGGAAATGAATCATGCACAATGGATCTTGCTTGAACTTTTGAATGGTAATCATGAGGAAATGTCACAAATAAAAACGTACCTTTTAAATTTAGATTCCTAAAGTAAAGCAAATATGAACAACCCTATAAAAGGAGAAATTAAAGTTGCGAATAAACTAATATGAACAACCCTATAAAAGGAGAAATTAAAGTTGCGAAATTATACGCATGAGAAACAATATTTACATTTCTCAGTTGTCATCTTCATCTTCTTTATAGGTTTCCATCAGCAAAGTTATATCTATCCCCAGTCTCCTCAATATTAAATCTTCTGTTCTGCCATCTTCTCCTTTATAGAACAGCTGCAGCCCACCACTTCTGATAAGTTTCCGTTCCTCGTCTCCTTCTGCTTTGGCATGAACCACATCTCCACTCTGCAACATCATTACCAGAGGATGATTTTTCCTTAATATATGCACAAAAACACGATCTCCCACAACATCTTTAGAGTGGTTGGGAAGCTTGGTGTTGAAAATTTCTTTGCCATCTCTCAGAATGCTCGTTTCTATATTCACAGAGGTTATGCAATTGTTAAACCTTATCATAAAGCACAATATAACTCCTGTACATAGCTCATTGATCTCCAATTTAACATTCAACAAATCATCTCCACTGGCTTGCATTTTATGTTGTAAGCTCTCTGGAACCCTATTTGCACAAAAGCTGAATAACTCTAGACAAATTGTTTCCTGTAGTTCAAATTGCAGTGCATAATGATCAGTGTTACTGTTTCGTAGAAATTTGAGAAAAGCCAAGTTATAATAGTTGCTACTGCTTATTTAAATGTACAGAAAAAAATGATTTCAGGGAAAATTTGAAAACAAAGTAAATTTTGTTTTACCCCTTGACAATTTAGATATACAAGATGTTTTATGTTTGCACCGTGTTTTTATTTAAGAGTGGTATCCGAAACTAGGATAGCTCTTATTAAATTATTGTTAGTTGGATCCTTTCTTCTTTATCTAATTAATACAGAAATGTCCAAACAATGTCATTACACCACTGAGTGATGCCAAATAATAAATAAATATTAACCCCAAGAGGATAATTAGGGGCATTACCTTGATTAATTGGAGAGGTATCAATACAGAGGTACTGCAACCTGCCACTTGCAACTTTCTCAGTGATTTCAGCCCTTCCACACCTGCAATACGTTTAACATTCCTGCATTTTGATATTGAAAGGTCTTGCAAGGCTTGCAATGATGCAAGGTCAGGTAATACAACAAGTTCTCTGCAGTTATGTATTCTCAACAGCTTCAATTTCTTCATATGTGACAAACTTGAGATTTTCCTTAGTCCCAAACAGTCTTGGATACACAGCTGAAGCAGGTTTTTTGGAAGAGCTGGTAATTCTATAAGTTCTGTGCAGTGGCGAAGGTAAAGCTTATTTAATCGAGGAAGCCTGCTAAAACTTCCAGGCAAGAAGGAAATTTTGTAAGATTTCAGATATAGAACTTCTAATGATGAAAATTTTCCAATATTTTGTGGAAGACCACACCCACCTGATTTTAGATGTTTTAATGAAGAAAGTCTAGAAAAACTGGGTGGAAGTGATGATAAACTATAGTTTTCTTCCATTTCTAGATGTTTTAGCTTTGAAAGGTTTCCAATGCTCTGAGGAAGTTCGCACAAATTGTAGCATTTATTCAGCAACAAATCTTCTAAACAAACTAGATTTCCTATTTCGTCTGGGAGCCGAAATAAGGAATCACAGTTGCTCATATTCAGATGCCTTAAACAATTGAGTCGGCCAATTGATGTAGACAAGCTCCTAATAGTAGGACAGTTGCTTAGAATCAATCTTTCCATGCAAACAAGGTTGCCTAATTGTTCCCTTAGGTCAATCCTTTGGCAGTCGGTCATATCCAAATGGCACAGATTTTTGAGTTCATAAATTGAATCAGGCAGTGCCCTTAAACTAGAACAACCATGTATGTCCAAATAACGCAAGCAATTCAGTTCACCAATTGACAGAGGTAAACTTCTTAATTCACGGCAGCCATGAAGCGTCAGCTTCTCCAAGCAGGACAGCCATCTAAAGGTTTGAGGCAGCTCCTTTAAGGGCATTCCATTCAATCTGATCTTTTTCAGAACTGTGAGATCTCCAAATGAATCTGGCAACCTCCTGATGTTATGACAGTTGGATAAGAAGAACACCTCCAGGGAACTCAGGTTAGTTATGGTGTCTGGGAGATGGGTTAAGTTGTAGCAATTTGACAAATCTAAGTGCTTAAGCTTTCTTAAAAAGCCAACAGATTTTGGCAATTCCTTCAACTCCGTGCAACCACAGAGCTCCAGCCTAATGAGTGATGCATGATTGCTTAAATCTGGAAGAACTCGAAGATTTTTGCAGTAATTCAGCTTAAGTACTTTCAGATTTTTGGGCCCCTGCAAAAGCATTGTCCGTCCGCTCATTTGGTAAGTATTTTGCTTTATTTCTTTTTGGTAATATGAAATCTTTTATACATATTTGAATCAGAAATTACAGACAACTAATTCAAGCTTTACTCCGTATTTACATTTTATTTTGCTAATTACCTCTTCATCGGAAAATGGTGCCCAGACTACCTCAATGTCTTTGCTGAAGCTCAAATCCAGCACAGCTAGATGCTTCATATTCCATTCACATGGAAGGCATTTCAGTGGGCAGTTTTCCCATCTCAACCATTTCATTTCTGGAGGCATTTGCGCAAAGTCCCCCTCAATGGAAGCCCCATCCAGCCAAAGAAATTGCAAATTGCTCATTTTTTGCAAATTATTGGTTTGCAAAGTAACTTCTTGCTGAAGGTATGTAAGACATCTCACTTTTTGTGTTCCCTGAACATTACCACAATTCATTCAATTTCATTTGTGTGAATTCTGACTTACTATGCCACAGCAATTTAAAAACAACAAGCTGCCTGTATGGCATACCAAAACCCATTCCAGGACTGAATATACAAAATATGCAATAGAAACTAGGTGGGAGATAAAGAATACTTCTGAGATACCCTTTCTAGCACAATAGGAACTCCATAATACATATACACGATAGCAGAAAACAATTTTTTTCAGTAAGTCAAAAAAGTAATGATTTAAGAAAATCTGTAACGGAGATACTGTACTTAAAACCTACTCGAGAATAACTAATTAGTAAATTACAGATATGAAACTAACTTCAAGGACCAGAGAAAAGAAAAATCTTATATAGTAAATAATACAAGCACACGGTGGATGAAAGGAGACACTGAGATATGCTGTGTCTCCAAACCTATGTATTTGTATTAAGCCATAAAATTTATATACATACAAAAATATGTTTGTCAAAATTGGAGACAGAACAAACTTCAAAGCCTCACCTTTCCTTCCATCACAACTAGTTCAGCCTCCTGGAGCTTCCATAATCTGCTGCGTTCCCCTGGCTCTTCAGATTCCTCTGCCACTCTGGCTCTCCCCATGTCTCTCAGCTTGCTGTGCATTGCAAATCTATCATCTTCATCAAGACTGATAAGCGATTTCAGAATCATATCCATAAGTCCCTTATTAGGATCACAATGACTAGCTTCCCAGAAGCTAATGACACTCTCCCTCTTCCTTCCTATAAATAAACAAGCCATGTCCAGAAACATCTCCTTCTGCTCAAAATTCAGGGCATCATAACAAAGCCTGAGAATTGCATACTTATCATGGTGGACTAAGTTTTCTAGTAATTTACAAGCTTCAACCCAATAACTTATGTTCTTATTATACAAATGTGCACCCAGAACTTCCAGTAAAAATGGAAGCCCATTACATATATTTACAGCTCTTCGTGAGAGTTCTTCATAGACTTCATCAGGCTTATCTCTCATGAAAGCATGCCAGCTAAAGGGCTGAAGAGCATGATCCCTATCCAGTCCCTGCATTTCATAAACAAAATCAACCTGCCCATCAATTAGTAGTTGGGAATCAAGTGTTATGACAAGAACTCTGCTGCCTGGCCCATACCAGTCACCTCGAAGAGCCTCCAACTGCTTGCTATCACCCACATATTCGAGAATCACAAGTGCCTTGATGGATCTTAACTGGTCGCTCATTAGGCTTTTCCCATGAGCTTCATCATTCACTTTGTCTTTGAACTTAACAAGGTCTTTCAATATCTGGCGCTGCATCTTAGCTATTCCATTTGTGTGTTGGGCTTTGTGACGAACATCATACACAAAGCAAGCTGCCTCAAATTTGTGATAGATATGGTTATGAACAGCCCTTGCCAGAGAGGTCTTGCCCACACCTGCCATTCCACAAATGGCAACAGTTATTAAGTTATCCTCTGAATCTATTTTTAGCAAGTTGATCACCTTGTCCATGCGCTCTTCCATCCCAAAGACTGATTTTGAGATTCTTAGAGGTTCGTTTCTGATTTCCAAAGGGATTGCTTCAAGGGGAATTTCGTCTGCCTCATCTAGGGGATTAGCTGGACCATCTTCTTCTGGGATCACATTCTGTAATGTTTTGAACACATCCTGCACCACCAGTTTAACGAGTCCTGCCTCAAATCTGCAAGATTTCCAAAGTGGAAAATAAGAGATTGTCCAGTTCTGTATAGGTATGAAATTATTTTTGATAACAGACAATAAAACGAAACCCCAAGGCAATAACCATGAACAACTGAGTATTCAAAGTCCTTGGGAATTTTACAATGTCTGGTAACCAAAAACTGTTCTCTTCAACATCTATTAACAACTGAAAAATCCAAATTCTACTATGCCTGGTCTAAAACAACACGAGCAATAAATGTAAGATAATTGACAATAGATTTATTTTCTAACAATTGCAAAAGGTAATTACCCGGGGAATTCTACAATGGGTCTTTGTATATGATGACCTAAACAATATATTAGGGACAGAAAACTCAGTTACAATGTGAACATATTTCTTCATTTTGAAAAATGGGCACTCTCTCCCACAAGATGCACAATCTGCCTGATATGGGCAGAAAACAGCAGTCCGAAAATCCCTTTCACAGAAGAAGGGAATCAAACAGCAAGTAAGAAAATAACAAGGAGATTGCGCTCTATATTCTATTAGCTATTTAAACAAGTAAAATATTGATGGAGAATTATCAATTATCATCCTTGATCTGGTGAAATATGTATCTACGTTCGGTCTTCATAAATGTCTTATATACTCTTGATTTTTGTATTTGATGTAAAAGAGAAAGAAAATTATTATTATTACTTTTATAGCATGGGTTTCATCCTCAAGGTCAATTTATTTACAGGTCAAAGCACCCATTGTGTGCTTCTAGGATTTGTCATAGAGTCAAAGAAGTCAATGATTCATTGTCATATGTAAAAGACCCTATTGGGCATATTGTATCGAGTCAAAAGAATTTATTGTGAGTCAAAAGTGTCAAAAGCCTCCCTCCAAGACCAAGTCGGCCTGCAAGAGGACAAGTCGACCTACAGAAGATAAGTCGGCCTCATTAGGGCTATTCAAGCCTCACAAGAAGCCTATATATAAGATGGAACTCGGCCTCATTTGAAGATAATCAAGAAGTTTGATCTCAAGGAAAAAAGCAAGAAAAGGGAATGAAGGAGAAGGAGAACAAAGAAAGGAAAATCGAAGTTTGAAATCTGAATTTTTGGGTCAAATTCTCTCACACGTGTGAAGGAATAGGGCATCATTTTGTTGCAGCAAGACCAGATTGCAGTTATCTTAAGTAGCTGAAGTTTGGTGTCAAGACGATCAATTTGGAAGCCGAGTTAACAAGGAGAAAGAACCACCCTAAGCGAAGGAGAGAGAAGGTCTAATTTACCCTCTATCACCCACATGTGCGAAAATTACAGCTGCTGCAGGAGGTCCAAAAAGTTGCGGTCCTGAAATAGAGGCCGAAATCTGATATTGAAAGCTATTTGACTTGGGTTGACTTTGTGAAGGAGAAGTTGACTTGGTCTTGGAGGGGCCTTTGTCTTGGGCCTAAAAGGTCTTGGTATTCATCATTTGAAGATTCTATAAGAAGAGAAGAATTCTGGTGGGTTTTCATCTCTAGGAGAGGTTTTGGCCCTGGCTAGTAGCCTATATCTTGTGTCCTCTTGTTCTATTGTTCTTCATAGTTTGGTAGTTGTTTGATGAGAAGAACTTTATAATAAACAAAAGAAAAAGAAGCTAATTACAAGTACATCAAGTTTAAGTAAAAGAACATGACAAGCAGTTATCAAGTATAGAGAAATCACCCTAATCCAACTGCCATAGATTTCTCAACATGGTATCAAAGCTAAGGTGACAAGAAGAGGCAGCTTGAAGATCACTCCATTGAAGAAAGATACATAAGGGCCAAATACAAGAAGAAGAACATCAAGGAGGACTAGTCAACACATCACGAAGACTCTATCATCTTTGAAGGAAGAAGAACATATCTTCTTATATTGAAGAAGAAGCATTGTCATTCTTGAAGAAGGAAGATCATCATCAAGAAGACATCTAGTGGAAGACATCATCAAGGAGGCATCTTCATTTATCAAGTACTTTATATTTATGTCTCAATCTACACACCAAATGACTTCTTTCTGCAAGGAGAACAATAAATTTGTTGGTACATCGAACTACTCTTGCATGGAAGAAGATAATAGATTTAATCCTCATAAAAAATGAAGTTATTGAATATGTCAAGGGCTCAATCTCCAAACCTCCACAAGAGCAATGTCAAGCATTATCAAAGTATATGAAAGAAAAGATAAGGGCTCAAAGAATCCTCATTGAATCGATCAAGCATTCTCTCACCCCCTATATAGCAAAGTTGAAGACATCGAAATAAATCTATGATAAGTTGGTGGAATTGTTCTCTGTAAGTACAACAGGAGAAATAATATCATTAAGAACTGAATTATACAAGATGAAAGTTTCAAAGGAAGAAGGGGTAGCTTCATATCTCATGAAGGTATCTCAAATAAGAGATCAACTACAAGATCTAGGAGAAACTATTTCAGATCCAGACATGACCACTCTTGTACTCAATGCACTACCAGATGAATGGGGGAATGTTGTATCAAGCATCTATGGAAAGAAGGAAGCCACTCCATTCAGTGATTTGTGGTCATTATGTAAGATTGAAGAAACTAGATTAAAGGCAAAGAATGATGTTGGATCAAATGAGCAAACACAAGCATATGCAGCTATGACAAGGAGGAAATGGAAGTTTGGAAAGTTTGAGCCTCGAAAGAAATTTCAAAAGAAAATTGACATGTCTTCAATGCTATGAATGTAATCAAGAGAAATTGTCCTAAACTCAAGAGGGGCAACAAGAAAAGAAAGGAAAGAAGTGAATCCCATGTGGCCGATGAAGTAGAAGAACCGGAAGAGAAGAAGTAAAAGAACTCTACTATTAAAAGGTCCCTCTTATACATCTAGTTTATTTTCAGTATATAGAAGTTTGCAAGTCATGGTAGGAAGCATTATAATCATGATAAGATGCATCATAGGGAAATTGAGATGGCATCATTCTAGAAGCATGGAAGGATAGCCGAAGTAGTAGTTTGTATGGTTGAAGCAAGTCATCTAGCAAGATATAAAGAGAAGACTATCATCACACCTCATCATAATTAGAAAGAAGCATTTGCAGAATAAGGATCATCAAGATCCTCCATTGGAATCTTTGTTAAAAGATTCAGCTCTACTTAGAAGAAGCAAGTGTCACATTCCACCTAATGTGGGATCCATAATTTAGAAGGATGAAAGTATGGCGACAGAGAAGTGAAGCATAGCAATTTAGTGGAATCATTTTCATCTTCAAGCAAAGGAAAGGGAAGTTGTTGAAGGAAGCTTAGATGATCCCATGAAGGAAGGGGTATGCATATATTTGTTAACTTTTATAGTTAACTTTTATAGATGGATAAAAGCCATGTCATCACTTAATTGCAAATAGAATGGTTAGAAAGCTCTATCTCATGAGCATGATTGAAGAAGAAGGGACTCTTCCTTATGAACGATACATGAAGGCATAAATACAATATGCCTTGAACTCTTCTACATGATGACAAGATGGAATCAACATTACATATGCGATGGTTGGCAACTATTGTTCCTATGATGAAGGAACTATGTATTGAGATCCCGAGGAAACAATATATGAAGCTGAAAGAAGAGTTCATAAAGATGTACATATAGCCACTTGAGATAAGATGAGTAATCAACATCTGATAACAATTAGAAGGATTAGCTATGACATCTCTATGGAGAAGGTATGAAGACCCTAATATGTATGATGAAGAAGGAGAACCTTGATAGTAAATGTCTTGGAGATGGATTTGTAATATGCAGGATGTTGATGTTGCAGAATTTGATATGATGAAGGGCCATCATAAAGAGGTAATTTTGATTTAATGATTCACTTTTGGTTTCGAAAGCAAGCACCTGGTTGGGTTGGAAACAGGGCTATCGGAAGAGGGTCGTAGAAATTCACCTACAACTAGTACACATAGGCTTGAATGGAAAACTCAGGAAGGAACATGACTTGGAAAAAGGTGGCAGTATGAAGGATAGTCAAATGATGACGAAGAAGGTCACTTCCCGATGAAGAGAAGGATGACATGACTATTGGTCAACATTATGTTTCATTGAAGGGAAGTGATGTAAAAGATGGTCAAAGCCCTACAAAGAAGTCATGAAGAGTTGGCTCCATAATGAAGAAGTTGAAATTCATCCATGACTTGATGATGCAGAAAGGAGGAGCCCTACAAGCAGTTGATAGTACCATGATCTCCACCGAAGAGCAGATAGCTATTATTGGATACAAATCCCTAAGTAAGAGGGAGCTTGGGTATACTCCTTTTATAGGAATGAGTAGATCCTCCCTAGTTGAGAGGGAAAGATAAGACACATCATTCTTGTCTTCACGTGATGGAGAAAGAATGGAGGATTGGGTAAGCATCTAAATTTCAATACTCTTTGAGGATGAGGTAGGGCATCCAATAGGTAAGAGTAGTCGAAGAGGAAATTCCTTGAGGATGTGTAAATCCAAGACGCGAATGGTCCTAAAAGGACATACCTTGTGAACATGCGGATGGGGTATGTGCCTTGAGAGACAATGATGAAGGTGTCTATAGATCATTTGTCTCCACAACATTGTGCTCTAATCTAGTGGAGAGATAGAGTTGTTAGTCAAGGCCTTGCTATATGACAATGTTGGTTGATATGATGAGATGCACTGATATAAGCTGAATAGATAGCTTATGAGATAGCTTACCAATCCGATTCTTATGAGAATGTCCATGTACCATGTATGTATTATGAATACCTCCCTAGTTAAAAGGGAGTGTTGAAATATGTAACTAGGTTTGGTCTTCATAAATGTCGTATGTACTATTGATTTTTGTATTTGATGTAAAAGAGAAAGAAAATTATTATTATTGTTTTTATAGCATGGGTTTCATGCTCAAGGTCAATTTATTTATAGGTCAAAGCACCCATTGTGTGCTTCTAGGATTTGTCATAGAGTCAAAGAAGTCAAAGAGTCATTGCTATATGTAAAAGACCCTATTGGGCATCTTGTATCAAGTCAAAAGAATTTATTGTGAGTCAAAAGTGTCAAAAGTTTCCCTCCAAGACCAAGTCGGCCTACAAGAAGACAAGTCAACCTACAAAAGATAAGTCGGCCTCATTAGGGCTATTTGAGCCTTAAAAGAAGCCTATATATAAGATAGAACTCGGCCTCATTTGAAGACAATCAAGATGTTCGATCTCAAGGAGAAAAGCAAGAAAAGGGAGCGAAGAAGAAAGAGAACAAAAGAAGGAAAATCGAAGTTTGAAATCTGAATTTTTGGGTCAAATTCTCTCACACGTGTGAAGGAATTAGGG
The DNA here is from genome assembly GCA_000404065.3 of Pinus taeda. Classification (NCBI taxonomy): domain Eukaryota; kingdom Viridiplantae; phylum Streptophyta; class Pinopsida; order Pinales; family Pinaceae; genus Pinus; species Pinus taeda. The sequence goes on from APFE030822542.1 coordinate 74,309, forward strand.
CATCATTTTGTTGCAGCAAGACCGAATTGCACTCATCTCAAGGAGTCGAAGTTTGGTGTCAAGAGGATCAATTTGGAACTGAGTTATCAAGGAGAAAGAACTACCCTAAGTGAAGGGGAGAGAAGGGCTAATTTACCCTCTATCACCCATACGTGCGAAAATTACAGCTACTGTAGGAGGGCCAAAAAGTTGCAGTCCTGAAACAGAGGCCAAAATCTGAACTTGAAAGCTATTTGACTTGGGTTGACTTTGTGAAGGATAAGCTCATCAAAGGAGAGGTTGACTTGGTGTTGGAGGGGTCTTTGTCTTGGGTCTAAAAGGTCTTTGTATTCGTCGTTTAAAGATTATATAAGAAGAGAAGAATTCTAGGAGAGGTTTTACAACCTATATCTTGTGCCCTCTTGTTCTATTGATCTTAATAGTTTGGTAGTTGTTTGATAATAAGAACTTTCTAATAATCAAGGGAAGAAGAAGCTAATTACAAGCTATGTTACTTGGGAGCGGGGAGCGGGAGCGACATTTTCAGAAGCTCCCGGTTTGGGAGCGAATCCCGGAGCGATTTTTTTAAAATATATATATATATATATTATATTTTTTAATTTTTGATACATATATGTCAACAAAGACATGTAGAATGATGAATTAGATATAAAAAACATAGATTGATCATTGAACCATATCACATCAATCATCTAGAAGTTATAATCTTCATCAACCATGTCCACAAGTTAGTAAAATACATATTACAACTACAGCATATTGAGTCTCGTGAATCATGATTCATCAAATTCAATCTTAAAGTTTCAACTTCAAGCTTTCAAAATTGAAAATTCAATATATAACATTTATCATCATTGATCACCAAAGTTGTACTTGTAAGCTAAGTTTAACCATTACAAGAAATAATATCTTAGATATTTCTAATTCCTAACTTCTAATTGTTAACATGAAATGAAATGTTATAAAATGAAACATGAATAATGAAATGAAATGAAACAACTTTAATCTTTCACGAAGCATCATATTCATAATTCACAATCATTACCAATGAGTTATAATTGCCGACTTCAAACTTCAAATTTTCATTGTCACAATCATATATTGTTTACAAAAAATATCATTATGATATAAAAGAGTCAAGAGTCAAGAGTCAGGGACTCAAAACTCAACAGTTATGAAAACTAAAGTCTAATAGAAACTAGAAAAGACAAGTAAACTGTAAATCTACATGTGGCCCTTGCCGCGAGAGTCTCCAGGAGTATAAGCAGGTCGTGGTGGTCGTCTAGGAGTCTCCCGCACAGACCGACGACCAGAACTAGAACCTCCACGTGAGGCTGTAGATGGAGGTGGCGACAGCAAAGGAACAAGACTCAGAACTCGAGCACTGCTACTGGATGGTGGAGGTGGAGCTGGCATGGCTGCTGCAGCTGCTTCATCTTCATCCCTTACAAGTTCCTCTTCCAGTTCTTCAAGATGTACAATGCCATTCTCCAAATCGTCATCCTCTGGGTGATTGTCCCAAATATGTGGGATCCTCATAAGCCCGATCACAGTAATGACTCAACAACCTCAAGTTGTAGTGCACATAAACCAAGCTTTCTACTCGGTTTTCATTGAATCTGTTTCTTTTCACATTATGTATGTAGTTGTAGGTGCTCCAACACCTCTCTGAAGAAGAATTTACAACCTGTGAAATAACTTTTTTTGCCAATTTTGGCAAAAGTCCCCTGCCGCCATATGTTTCCCACCATCTGAGAGAATCAAATCTATCTTTGTCATCCATTGCATGGAAGTTACCATACAAACCAGTGCCACTGAAGTATTTGCCTATTTCAAGGCACACAGCTGCACATTCCTCCCTGTCAGGTATCAACTTTTCCAATGCTTGCAAATATCCACTAGTTACCTCTGCATCTAAATGGGGTTTGGTCCTAATCCCACCCCCTGGTGCAGGTTGGCCCAACCAAGATGTAGAGTAGTATTTTGGCGTAAGGATATACGCCAAGAAATGTAGTGGAAGATTAAGTTTATTCCACCGTACACACACAAAATCGTGAATCATTTTATACAAGTCGGGATCTCTGTTATGAACAATATCTTTTATTTGCCCCAACATAGTATCCATTTGCTCATACACCTCACCAATCACTGGTTTGTCTGTATCTGCAAACCGAATCATGTGATAAATGGGCTTGGTGAAATCCAACACTTGCCTCACCCTTGTCCAAAACTGACCATCAAGAGTGGCCTCCTCCACCAGTTCAAAACCTTGCTTGTCAGCTGCATTTGTAGCCCTTTCCTTTAATACCTGCCAATGTGGACTTGATACCATGCTAGCCAATGACTCTCTTACCTTCAAAAGGCACCTGAAGGTGAGGTAATAGCTACCAAATCTGGTCTTCGCAATCTTCAACAGCTCCAATCTCGAGTGACTACGGAAAAGGCCATGGGTATTGCTATGATTTGTAATAAATTTTATCATTTGTTTGACTTTCTTGTACAAATCACCAATCCATTTGTATTGTGCATTTTTGTTCTTGACAACATCATGCATCAGAAGATTCAATGTGTGAACCAAACATCCAGACCAAAATATGTTAGGGTATTTATCCTCAATAATTGCTCCCACTGCCTTACAATTAGCAACATTATCAGTGATGACTTGGATGACATTGTATGGCCCAATACGGTCAATTGTTTCAAGTAATGCTTCTGCAATGTTGATGGCGGTCCTGAACTTGTCTAAGTAATCATGTGCAGTTAGAAAGATGGCAACACTAACAGACACAACAAGAACACTTATCAATGGCTTGCCTTTTACATTTGTCCATCCATCAGATACAATGGACACCCCATGGTCAGTCCAATAACTTGTCATTCTATTCAAAGAAAGTGATATTTTTGCTTTTTCATGATCAAGTCCAACAGTTCTTGCCTTGTCATACCCAGGGCTCTTGTATCCTTCAGGGGCATCATTCATGGCAGAAACCATTTCGTGCCAATAAGGTGAGCGAGGAACATTGAATGGTATCCCACATGCATAGAGAAACCTGTAAACCTTTGAATCCACATCATTCCTACACCCCTCATCAAGGAAATCTGATATGGTTCTATGCCTTAAAGTTGATGACCCTGTGCCTCCATATCCACTGCCTTGGGAGGATGCTGAAAGAGTTCTTTGTGCTTGTGATTGTGAGCTTGGTTCAAAGAAACCCCTTGTTTTTTTTTATTTGTATTGGGCTTCCTTCTCTTCCCTTATGTATTTGGCTCTATCCGTGCTGACACTGCTAGACAAGTTTTGATTCCTATTTGTTTGTCTCCATCCCATGGCCTTTTCTCGTAGAGGTGTTTTCTGGCACGGGTGTATGAAGCTGTGTAATCATTGTTGCAATGGGGGCAATGAAATTTAGTGGTTCCACCCCCTCTCCCTGCTTCAGGCCTGTTTGCATATTTCAACAATGGGGTTTTGTCTTATTTAGTTTTATGAGAGTTATGATCACCCTCCTCCAGCTCCTCCTCATCGGGGTTTTGATCAAATCCACTTCTCCAACTTCTTCATCCCCCTCTTCATTTTGGCCCCTCCGTTTCCTACTCTCCAGCACCACAATAACCATAAAAGGGACCAAGAAGAGGAAAATGCCAAGAAATATAGCCAGGTCCATGATGTTTGATATTTGTAGGCTTTTGAATCTGCAAATTAATTTAATTTATTTAGATTAATTAATTTAATTTAGATTCATGATTTTTTTACTAAATAAACTAAATTAAACTAACTAAACTAACTAAATTAAACTAACTAAACTAACTAAATTACTAAGTTACTTATCTCTTTGCAGGCTTGCTCCTTGGTCCTCGGCACTTGCTCCTCATTTCTTCTCGCTCCTTTGCTCTTGCTCTCCTTTGCTCATGCTCTCATTCAAATGATAATGAAATATTTTTTGCCCCATTGTGTTTTTAAAACATAATTTTTTTTTTTTTTTTTTTT
>APFE030822542.1:78303-94683 GCA_000404065.3 Pinus taeda
GGAGCGATGCTCCCAATATCGCTCCCAATTTTGGCAAGGAGCGGAAATTTTTTTATCGGGAGCGCGCTCCCGACCCGCTCCCGACCCGCTCCCACCCAGAGTACGGATTGGGAGCGGGAGCGAGGGGGGGGAGCGCTCCCCCGCAACTCTGGACAAAACATAATCTGAAGTAAACGGTACCTTCATGTGACTCTTCCTATAAGTCAAGTTCAAAATATAATGCCCTGCACATTGTGATTTCAACCATTGTAAATGCCTTTTGCTCACTTTTAGCCATTGTGTTGATGTTTTTAAACTTAAATTTGTAAAATAGCTGACCAAGCGTGATTTGTTGCATGAAGATAAGAATGGACATTATATGCTAGAATGCTATGTTATGTGTGTCACTGTTGCCAATTGTGAGTTCTTTTTTCTGATCTTTTTGAAGTTGCCAAAATTTGCCCATTTTTTTAGTTTTTCATGGCGGTAGTCTATCTGTTATATGTTTTGGAGTTTTTCTGGGCATATTTTTCGGTCGAATATGCCCCGAATCTTGCAGGGAGTTGTTGGAATCACAAGTTTGAGTTGTGAACTCTTCAAAATCTGAGTGACCCAGGGATTTTTCAGAGTGCTGAGTCCATGTATGCAATCAAAACAGTCAAAAACGCATTTTCAACAACAAAAGATCACAATTTTACTAGAAATTGTTTCGCGTGATTCCTGCCAAAATCTCCAAAATTTATAATAGACAACACTGTTTTTCATATCCAAGTTCCGCTTACCAATATATTCCAGTATTTTCCATGATATTTACATTAAGTTTCTGTCCAGACCCTCGGCAGTACATTCCTTGAAATGATATTTGCAACAATAAAGCTTATTGAACTGCTTTCTTGTGCAGCATGGAAGATATGCCTGGGATAATGAGCCAGATGCCACCTCTTCCTGTTAGGCTAAACGAAGATCTTGCAGATTCAATCCTTCCACCTCTGCCTCAGGTACCAGCTACATTACATTTGTAGTAGCTTGAGAAAGTATATCTGTGCTTGCAGTTTACAGGAACCAGAAATCCCTAGGTTGCTTTATCCCTGTATTGATTGTAGTTATTTTTGGAATGGATGTATGACATAAAATGAAAAATAGTTACTATAATGTGATTAAATCTTATATTTGATTCTCTCACAGTTATCAGTCATTTTAATCATTGCATTTTAATGTATGTTGGGTTTGAAACATGAAAGGATTACGCATTCTGAAAGGGCTATGCGATATGCAGACCGTTGTACTGGATAGGTCAACCATACATTTGAAGCCAGAATTGAGATGAAGGATGATGATAAATGGTTATGGAAAGCTAACAGTCTCTTTTGTAAAGGTACTCGGCCAAAAGAGCCAGGTACTTTTGTAATCTTACTAGATGAAAAGCACGAGGTTCTTTTGTAAATGAACTAAAGTAGAAGAGCTAATTGTTTTTCTTGATGCACATAATGCACATTGTGAGAAATGTACTTTTAAAGTTTTTCACTAACCTTACATGTGCTATGTAAGTCGTATAATTTGTGGAGGGAAAGAATGGTCAATATTACTGAGAATCTACTGTGAAGTTACTCTTGATTTGTTGACATTGAGGTTTCAATTCCCTGGAGCCAGTAGGAAAAAATATCGGCTTCAAGAGTTGGGAAGTAATTTTTGCCCTCTGTCCTGGACAATGAGTTCTAGCCATATATGGATTATATTGCAAAATATGGTGAAAATTGTGTTGAATATAGTTCTAGAAAAGACTGATTTAGATTGTAGTGAACAATAGGCTCTGGCCTTATATGGGGTATATTGCAAAATATGATGAAAATTGTGTTGAATATAGAATGAATAAATGAATGATATTTTGATGTCCACGAGACTAAAAATAGTCTATGGGACCACCAGCCTCCCTGCTTCTCGCCTTTTGCAATTCATTCCTTTCTTATTCAAATTAATGATCAGTTGGCATCCCCTCACTGAAAAGACAATGCCAAGGGACCGATGCTATCATATTGCCATAATTTTCCCTGATGTCTCTTAAAGCAGCACATTCCAAAATGAAATGTTTTTCCGATTCCACTACCCCAAAAGTGCAAAAAGTACACACTCGTTCTTACCAAGCTTCTTTAGGTCTTTTCCACTGTCCCATTTCACAACGAAGTTGATGCGAGGTAGTTCTTAATTGAGCAATAAGAATCTTTGCTCTCCACGGAATGCTAGCTCCAATGTACTCTTTTTGTTGGAGATCACAAGTGGTGTTGAATTCCTCAACATAGTACATCTTCTTTCTACCAAACTCTTTTCCCCATATGCGCTTATGGAACTTCTCCATAGCAAAATTCTTTAATTCCTTGCTATAGTTCTAGAAAAGACTAATTTAGATTTTAGCGAACAAACATGTTCTGGAATGAATGTTTTATGGGTCAAACATGGACCTTCTTAATCCAATGATTTAGTTTGCCAATTTTGTCTTTTTAAAACCCACCTTGGGTACATACGTGTATTAGGTGAATTTAAGTTGGCGTTGTGCCTTGGTGTACACATGACCAAATGAGGCACAAATGTCTTTCTTTTGCTTTTGCCACTTGCTGAATTTTCCTCCTCGGTGAATATATTTTGTGACATCTTGGCCCTCAATATGGAAACTTTTCTTTGACATCTTACTTTCAGAAATTAAAATTCAGTTAGCTTATAGTTGGTTTCAGGACTTGCATCAAAATTAAAACATATGGAGTTCCAATTATTCAGACTTTCCAAGCTTGACATCTCTAAAATGTTTGGGAAGGACATTTCATAGGACAGGAAATAAATGTATATGTAACATTTTAGTGCTACTTAAAGTGTGTTGATGTGGCTTGGAAACCTTTAAGTCACCTAGCTTAGTTTTGCTTTTGATGATATAAATAAATAAAATCTGGTTGGTTTAAACTTTAAAGCAACCCTGCTTTCAAAATTTATTATTCAGAATAGTAATATGACAATATTTTCAAAGGCGATCTGTTAACCCCAGATTGCAGCAACAAAATGAGGTCATATACTTAATTCCATGACAAAACGTGACGAAGACAAATTTTTCCAACACTTACGTTATGGAAACATTGTGCAAGAGAGTTTTAAAATGAGAAATTAAAATTTCATCAGAAGCATGTAGGTAAACTTGGCAAACTTATTCCACGGGATCTTGGAGACGGTGATCGGGTGCTCTATTAAAGCATTCCTTGATGTAAAGTCACCGGTTCAATTACCCGCCCCAATCGGAGTGATATATTGGTCATGATGAAAATGGCGTCCTGCCAAGCTTACAAAAAAAAACTCGGCAAACTTAGTTTTTTTTCGATGATATAGATAAATAAAAACTGGTTGGTTTGAATCCATGTGCCTCCAAAATTTATTGTTCTGAGCTTGTATCGTTTCAATGGCATAGAAGTGAACCCCAAATTTGATGACAAAGTATGGGGAAGGTAAATGATGCCAACACCTTGGTTGACAAATGATATCAGTACCTTGGTTGATGAAATATTGTGCAAGAAAGTGTTAAAAATAAGAAATCAAAATTTCATGAGAAATATGTAGGTAAAATTATGTTGCATAGAATTTTGGGGACTGGGGAATAGGGACAAAGAATTCAAAGACTACTGGAAGGTACCCAAATTTTCAAAGGACAAAGAAGACAGTGAGGAAACAAGTTATTAAAATATTAAAAAAATAAAAAATAAAACAGAGATTTTATAACAGAATCTTGATATGAGTCAATAAAAGTAGCCCTTACATAATGGCTCTGAAGAATATGAGACATGAGACACACAAAGTGAAGTCACTGAGTAGGATGGTCTCCACCCAAGTCAATGACCCTTTCATAAAAAAGGGATTGCCAAAGCAACATTAAGACCACCTGTTGTACCTCTGAGATAGTAGTAGGTCACCTAACAATGCCAGAGCATCTAAAATAATTGTTTTTGGGTTTTTGGTTTTGGTTTTGGAAGACAAATGTAGAATTGAAGTAATTAATCCATTGGGTTATATTAATATCTCAGCAAAGGGCTTCTATAAGACTTTACAGAGTGATATAGATAAAAAATAGTAGTGAGAGAAAGACAGAAAATAATATGATTATGACAGTTTCCAGATTGTAAAACAGAACAATCATAAGTAAGAAAACCTTCTAAACTACATTCCAAAGGTTCAAGGCAGTATACTTAAGCTTACACAAGATGCTAACGATTTATTGATTAGAGGGGATTAGTTAAACAGACAGTTCATTAATCCATTCTCTTAATAGATGATCACTTTAGGAGCTTATAGGAATAAATTGAGACACAATTCTTCCTACATAGATATCTCTATAAGTCATAAGCATATGAAGAAAAACATAATGATTGATAATTGAAAAAACTTACAGGATAACACAAACTGTGTAAAACCGAATTCATAATCCTCTGCTTTGTATTAAGGTTCCAGAAACACTGAGTACATCAAGTGTCTAGAAAAGCTTCCTTCAAAGGTGGATTCCAGGTTCAAAGTAGAATAAACAGTCACAACTTAACGAGTAATGAACAATGAATCTTGAACTTCGAACCTATAACAACTTGAGAAGAGAGTTATTTATACAATAATGAAACTAATAAAATATCCTAAAACTGATTAAGATTTATTCTAAGAAAGGAAAGATCTTCATACAAGAAGATAGGGGTAGTGATTGAACTGCTTCTTGCTATCCCTTTTATTCAGGTTGTGCTGGCTTTGTTGTTTGATGTTTTTCCCTTAAAGCTACTTGACTCTTTGAATCCTTTACGCTAGTGAATTTCTTCATTTGATCTTTCATCTGCTACTCTTTTACCTCTGTAAATATCCTTTGACCATGCTGAGTAACTTTCACTGTGCATTTTAGGTTTTTATTGTGTTTTTCAACAGTAAATCCCTTTAGATTTGTCTTCAAACTATATGCAAGCTTTTCATTTGTAAGCCTGGAACAAGAGTCTTTACCTGCAAAACACAGAAACTGTTAAGAAAAACATAGGTGACAGAATGTCTTCAATGACTTTATGGAGCTTGAGAGGATATTGGAAGGAGTCCAGAGGGTATCGGAAGGTAAAACCATGGCTTAATTGGTCGCAGAGGCTCACAGAGGGTTTATTGTGAAAACGGGTGAAACAAAGGCAAAATGGTAGTTTTTGTGTTTAAACAAATAAATGACTTTCTTTTTGAAATATGGGGCAAATGAACAATGGTCATTTTGTCGTTATGCGGGAGGTGGTTTTGGTTTTCTTCGCACCGCTTTATGAGGCGCGAGCAGTTTTGGGAGGGGTCACCTAAAATGACCTGAGCCTGACACGTAGCAAAGGGAGGTCAATGGAATATCGCTTTTAGGGTGGGTAATGCTCGTATAGAGAGCCAACCCGAAATCACTGAGGGTTGTTGGATTTGAATACCTTAGATCAGACAATGGTGGAGCGAAGGAGCAGTACGGAGAGGCTCAATGATCAATTATGGCGGCAATGGCTTTATTATGGGTTAAAACTGAAATTTAGCGGTTAAATGGAGGTTAAGGTTATTTCTTCATTTAAATCATAAAAAAATTTTAACAAAGAAATCTTTCGCAAAACATGGTTTGGTGGATTTGAAAAAATATGAATGCGAGAAGATAAATGTCGTCGGGTTCGATTTTATCGCATATCGCAATTGTGGTTTAGTGGAGGAAGGTCCATCGCAAAGGAATACGATAGGGTTCGGACGCTATGTGGAAATAAAGCATGTATGATATGTGATCGGGTTCGGGTTCCAATCGCATATCGAAGATCGCAATGGTGGAGGGTTATGCTTTAGCCGAGACTTGCGATGGAGGCAGATGCGATATGGGAATGAAAATGAAATATATTGCGTCGGGTCCGGTCCCATCGCAATTGGAGATTGTAAAGACAGGTAGAGTGGATGCATGTTGAAAGGGGCTTGTGATCCACCGATGCGATATTTTATTAAATATATAGTTTTTGTGACAAAACTAAGGGTTTTGGGGTATTTTAATAAAGGAGTTAGTATATATGGGAAAATGAACTTTTAGGGGTTTTAATACATTAAGTTAGTGTTAATATGAAAATATGAGCGGAAAGGGAAAATATACGCGATAAAGGGGAAATAGACAAAGTATAATGCATTTTCATGGTTTATTTGCTTTTCGCATATGCATCAATACTTAGGCTAAACATATTTTGTGGGTTTTTTGGGTAAAAAGGGATTTTACATGGGATTTTCACTTTTCCTAGGTAAAAAGGGTTTTGACCTTAGGAAAAGGGGTTTTTATGGAAAATGAATGAATATGAAATGCATGAAGGTGGGAAGGGGAAATTAGTGAATATGGAGATGAATGGAAAGTTAATAAATTGATCTTGTAGACCTTCATTTGATTTGTGTAATTGCCTCATGGACATAGAAACATATGGTGAAACATGAGAAATGTACATTTTGTCCAATGAATAATCAAACTTTTGCAACCTTTGCTCTACTTACCCTTTGCTTGTCCTATCATTTTTTTCACTTAATGTGTGTATTTAAGCTAGCAAACCCTTTTCATTTCTTTTTATTTTACAAAAGAAAACTATCTAATTCTAACCTTATAACCTCCAAGGGCTCAGATTAAACTGATGAGCACCTTATTGTTCTCTATCTAACCACTGATCTGCCAAGATTAAACTGTTTGGCCAGATCTTTATTCTCTAACTATAACATCAAATTTAAAGCATGAAGTAGTTAAGATTAAACAATTTGACTATCATGGGTTGTGGCATTTAAGACAAGCTGCACACAACTATTATTTTGTAGAAAAAATAGTAGTGGCATTTAGACTTGCTCAGTTTCAGAGTTTATTTGTTTTTCTTTCTTTTTAGCCAAACATTTTCTTTTTGCCTTGATTTTTTAGGACATCTAACCTAACATTTTCTTTGATGTGGACATCATCATCAAGATATATTTTTTCACTAACATTTTATTCACTATTGTTATGTCCATTGTCCTAACTTAACATTTTTCCAAATATATTTTTTTTTTTTTGACTATTTTATTCTATCTTATCAAAACCAAAAAATGTTACAACATTGGCTCCCACTGGGGACTGCTTTCTCCTATAGAATGCAGAGATCCTGCAGATCCATGTGCCTTCGCCTCAGGTTATGGAGTTCTTCTGTAAAGAAAATCACACTGACATCTTGAAAGGTAAAAGAAAACCAAAGTATTTACAATGAAAACTATTTCAACTTCTTAGTACTGAATGTAATGTTTGAGAAACCTTCTATTTATAGGGTAAGTGGAATATAGCCCCTCAAGATTCTGCAACACAAAAGTCCAAACCATAGATTGTCAAATTTGCCATGCTTCCCTTTCTCTTCTCTCCTAGCATCCCATCTTAGAACTAGATCACCTTCCTTAAAGTCTCTTTCCCTGTCTCTTCTATCAAACAGGGTCTTCATCTTATTTTGATATTTCATCAATTTGTATTGAGCTTCATCTCTGTTTTCATTAAGTTCAATAATCTAATTTATTCTCCTTGAAAAATTATTAGGTTCATCTGTTGAATCCTGCAGGAATTTCAAAACAGAGAAGGCCAAATTGGTAGGGAAAATTGCATCTTTCCCATAGACTAATTGAAATGGAGATTTGACAGTTGATCTCTTTGGAGTAATTCTATTTGCCCATACTGCATAAATCAAATGTGAATCCCAGCTCTTCTTATGATCAATTAGAGTCTTTTTGATTGCCTTTACTAGGCTTTTGTTGGATAATTCTGCAAAGTCGTTACCCTTAGGGTAGTATGGAGTTGAATGATGTAATAGAATCTGATATTTCTAGCAAAAGTCAATCATTGTAGCACTAGAAAAATTTGTTGCATTATCAATGACAATTTGAGTTGGGCAACCAAATCTAGATAAGATATTCTCCTCAATAAACTTAACTACTACTGAATCAGTAGCATTTCTGATTGGAATTGTTTCCAGCCATTTAGTGAAGTAGTCTGTTGTAGTGAGGATCCATCTACGCTGATTACTTGAATTGGGGTGAATCTCTCCAATAAAATCTAATCCCCATTGAGAAAGAAACTATTTATGGAGTGAGTGGAAGAGCTGCTAATTTTTGTTTACCAGCAAACATTTGACAAGGAACACAACCTTTGACCTTCGCCCTTGCTTGCAAAAACAATGTGGGCCAATAAAATCCTCCCCTCATAATCTTGTATGTTGTTTCTCTCCAAGCATAATGTCCCCCACAAAATATTGTATGAAACTGATCAATGATTCCTTCAGTCTCTGATTCTGTTAAACATAATAACAAAATATTCAGTGGATCTTTCTAGTATAAATTTGCATTTATAATGCAATACTTAATTGATTTTAACCTAAGTGTTTTACATTGGGTTTTGGAGAATGATGCTGGACACTCAAAATGGATCAAGAAATTTACAATATCTTGATACCAATTTGACAACAAGAATTTTTCATCAATGTGTATAGCACTAATCTGCTTTGAAGGTAGAGGTTCTTGTGGATTCTCCCCTTTAGGATAAAGGGAAGGTTCTTGTGGATTCTCCCCTTCTGTAAGGACATAAGGTTCTTGTGTATTCTTCCCTTGTATTTCTAAAACAGAATTGATTCCAAATACTTTGCAGTTGGATTCAGCTAGAAGCTTGGCTAATCCTTGACCTTTTACTAGCTTGGTAGTCTTGATAGTTAGATCAAACTCCAAAATTTGAGTGATCCATCTACCTCTTTTCCCATCAGTGTCTGGTTGGGTTAGGACAATTTTCACAGCACTATTAGGGACATAAGCAGTAATAGGTGAATGTAAAACATACATCTTGAATGATTTCAGGGGTTGAATGATGGCATAGGCTTGCTTTTCAATGATGTCATACTTTAACTCAGCATCTCTCATAACCTTGCTGAAAAAGGCTATGGGTTGGTCATGGGCATCTTCATTTTTTTGTAACATAACAAAAACAAGGGTTGTTTCAGAGGCAAAAGAAAAAATACTAAATGGTTTAGTATAATCAGGGTTGGCTAAGGTGGGAGCTTCAGAGATAGCCCTTTTTATTTGTTCAAATGCAGGCCTAGAAGAGTGAGTCCATTTGACTTCATGGTACTTTCAAAGCATGTCAGTGATATCTTTTACAATCTATGCATAATTTGGAATAAACCTCAGAAAATTAATCTTGCCTAGAAAAGCTTGAATCTACGTCTTGTTTCTAGGTAAGGTTTTTGATTCAATGGGAGATACTCGTTTGGGATCAATTACTACTCCCTCCTTTGAAATAATATGGCCCAACAGTTTTCCTTCTTTGACAGCAAAGAAGGACTTCTTAGGGTTCAATGATATTTCAAATTTTCTACACCTGTCAAAAACCTTCATCAAGTGCTTTAGGTGTTTCTAATCAGATTTAGAAAAAACAATTATGTCATCAAGATAAATAACCAAAAAATTATTTACTTGACCCATAAAAGCTATGTCCATAGCTCTTTGAAATGTTGCACCAGCATTGGTTAAGCCAAATGGCATCCTAGTGTACATGAATGTACCCCAGGGTGTAGTAAAGGTTGTCTTCTCTCTGTCTATTGTATCAACGTTCACCTTATTGTACCCTGAAAAACCATCAAGCATAGAAAGTCTTTATGCCCCCGAAACCATTTGAAGTAACCAATCCATTTTGGGCAAAGGATAATTATCTTTTAATGATGCTTTGTTCAAATTTCTGAAATCCACACTGAGTCTTATTTTTCCATTTTTCTTTCTAACAGGAACTAGATTTGCAACCCAATTAGAATATCCAAAAGGGAGGATGATCTGAGCATCTAGCATTTTCTTAATCTCCCTTTCTACAGTGGGTAGAAGGGCTAGATTTATCCTTCTAAGTTTCTGTTGATAAGGTTTTGATTTTGGCTTCAAAGGAATCTTATGTTGTATTAATGAAGTATCATAGGTCTTTAGATCAACATAAATCCAAGTAAAAACATCCTTATAATTTTGCAGTAACTTAAGATATTGAGCTTTAATCTCAGGGTCTAGAGATGCACATAATTTGATGTTTTTGATATCTTTATCAGTTCCAAAGTTAATCTCTTCTGTGTCATCTTCTGAAGAAATGGATTGAGGGTTTTGGAGGACATCATTTTGATCAAACAATCTATCTAAAAGAATGAGTCCTTTTGGAATAAAATTATTTGATAATTGAATAATGTCATGATTAGCAATTTGGGTTTTAAAATCTGAAGTATTGTTTCCATTTGCATTTTCATTTATTTCAGTTCTATCTTCATCAATTTGTATAAATGAAAAAACATCTATTACCTACAGAAATGATTTCAAATGTTCATCATCTTCAAATATTTGCCAATGTTTCAGATTATCTAGGATAGATGGCCTATATTTGACTTGTATCTGATAGAGTACATCAGTATGATTAGGAATTTTAATAGAGCTAGCAGAGACAGCTAAGGCATCTACATGAATATTCTGATCTCTGGGAATATGAGTCAAATTAAAAGCATCAAAAAAGTTTTCAACTGAATCCCATACTTCATTTTAGTAGGACCTAAGTCTAAGGTGTTTGGTCTTGCAAGCATTTCTTGCCTAACAATAAGTTCTAAATCAGTAAAAACACTTAAGTTTTGAACTTTTAAGCTTTTGGCTAATTGCAATCCTAAAAGGAAAGCTTCATATTTAGCAGCATTATTAGTAACTTCAAAATCTATTTTACATGATTGGGTTATATTTTCTTTTTCAGGTGAAATTAAAACTGCTCCAGCTCTTGCCCCATCTTTTTGTGCAAGAGCCATCAAAGAACAGTTTCCAAATACCAATTTGGTTTGGTTCAGGACTTTCAACTACTTCTTCAATTTTGACTTGATTTTTATGTTGGTTTGAAGTGAATTGAAAACAACCAAAGTCTTGATTTATTGCATAAATTGGATGGTTCCTTGGCTGGTCAGTTTTATAAACAGTGTGTACAAATCTTACCTCTCTATATAATCTTAATTGCTCTCTTCCATAAACAAGAATAGTAGCTTATGACATATCCATCTGTAGAGTTCCCCCTAATTTGGCACAACAAGATCTAGAAAGGAGCATTCCAAACTTGGGAGGGATATCTGTGACAACAATATCAAGTACTACACTTTTCACTAGAATTTGGGCAAGGGTAACCACTAGATCCTTGATCAATCCCAAACAGGGCACCTTTTAGAATCATAGGTGTACAGGTCATGGTAAGATCTAGTTATGTTGAGTTTCAAATGTTCCATGATAGATTTTGGCATAAGGTTGTGTGATGCTCCTAAATCAAGCATAGAACTATACAACATGGAATCATTTGCTTTAAGAGTTACATAAAAAGGAGGCACTATCTCATCTATCATGTCCGAACTAGGGCCAAAAACTACTGCTGGTTTTTCATCTTGCAGACTTATGACATCACCTTCAGCATCAACCGAGGTATTTTGTATCCATTTTGTGACTTGGCTCTTGTAACCAAGGTTTTTAGAAAGTTCTGACAGTGGAATTGGGATCTTAACCCTCTCTAATTCTTTTGAAACATTAAATGTAGTCAAAATGTTTTTACTAGCTTGGGTAGTATCTATTGACTGCTCTAAGGGCTGAATAAGAGTTGTTTGAGCTTCAGCGGTTTTGGTACGTGGTTCAATTATTGGAGTCTCCTTTGGAGGTCTCCCAGGACCAGGCTTAGGCCTAAGATCATACCTCTTGTTTAATTCTGCAATTAAAAATTCAGGGAAAGCATGATATTTAGAGACTTGTGAAGCTTCTTGATCTTCTTGAACCTGCTTTTGTTGTGAGAGAGGAATGATGGCTGTTTGGTTGGAAGAAGAATCCATACTATTAATATCTTTAGTAATTGTCATAGTATTATCATCAGGTTGTTGATCATCTATCAATAGATGAGTAGGAACCTATTGATCATTGCTAGGTCTCTGAAGAATTTGTAGTGGTGGATTTCTTTTATACTGACCTTGATTTTGGTTTTGACGTCTAGTAACTGTTTGTTGTATTGTCCTAGGTTGGGGCTCAATATTTGAAATCCTATTCGATAGGTTTCTAAGAAGAGATGTTATTTCATCTATTTTTGAGTCTTCTGATTTAGTCTTAGAGGAACTAGAGGCTTCTTGAACAGATTTGAGTTTTCTTTTGGCTTTTTCTTCCTTAAGTTTTAAAGAAGTTGAGGCTGCCCTATTTGCTTCTACTTTTATAGCGTTTGTTTGCATATCTTCAAGAGTTCTTGAAGTTCTCTCTTGTAGCATAACAACAAAGTCATCATCAAAAGCTTTAGAAAATCTAGACTTTGCTGTTGCTACAGGGGGCTTACAATCAACAGGGATTTTGTGATAAAGTTTATTGAATCTTTTGATAAAATTTGATACTAGTTCACCGAAGTTCCTTTTAAGCTCTTCAAATTTTGTGAGGAGGCACTATCTCATCTATCACGTCCGAACTAGGGCCCATTGATTTTTAAATACGGTTGTAAGCTCTTCCCAGTTTCTAATTGAAGCTGATGGTAACTGCCTAAACCAAATCCTTACATTTCCTTCAAGTGATTGTACAAACAATCTCATATAAATGTTTTCTTGTTCAATATTCATGTTGTCTGCAAAGTCTAGGAAAGCGTGAACATGGTCTTCAACTGAGGGACCAGTTTCTCCATTGTACTTGGGAAGGTATTTTAAGTATCCAACTGGGAATGCATCAAGGTTATTAGGTAAGACTAAGGCAACATATCTAGCCTGTATAATAGGTCAGAAAACCATGACACTAGGTGGTGTATGAGGTGCTTGAGATATATGAGGTTGTCCAGTGGAGTATGAGGTGTTTGTGTGGATGTAGAGGATGAAGAAGAAGTAGAGGAAGAAGATGGTGATTTAGGGGTTGATGAACTAGTTGGAGGTGAAGGAGGAGGAGATCTCTTGAAAGACTTCAAAGGAGTCCTAAGAACTAACTTTGAGACCTGTAAAGGAATCCATTCTTTTGTTTCAAAGAGAGGATTGGAATATATAAAGTCTCCTTAGATTGTTTAGAAGAAGAAGCTTCAGGTCGGTCAAAAATGGAAGGAAAATAATAGGTGGTAGGGGATATGAAATCTGTGGGTTTATATTTTGGTAGATTAACACCCAAATTAGATTTAGTTTTAGGTGATCCTAGTGGTAATGTGAGTATTGGATGAGATTCTAATGAATGAATAAGGTAGGTTGACTTAAAATCAACTCCTCTATTAAAAAGTTCAGCAATCCTAGGTGATAAATGGGAATAATCAGGATCAGATGGGATATTACTATAGGGGTCAAATGATTCTAATTCTTCAGACTGTAGGACTGAAGAGGAAGAAGAAGATGGATGGCATTCCCTTTTAGAACTGGCTTTTCTCAGAAGCCTTTCAGGATCTGATAGAGGACTAACTATGTCAGTTTCTGAACGAGATCTAGTATGTTTAAAAGGTGTTAGCTTGGGAGTGTGGAGTCGCCTAGGCGAATGATTTTACCCTTTCTAAATCCTTTAATCACCTTTAAAGGAAAATAATGAATGAATATCATTGTCCCAAGGGAAACTTAAATGAAATTCGAATCCCCGACAATGGCGCCAATCTGATGTTGTACCTTTGAGATAGTAGTAGGTCAACTACCAATGCTAGAGCATCTAAAATAATTGTTTTGGGGTTTTTGGTTTTAGTTTTGGAAGACCAATGAATAAAGACAGATGTAGAATTGAAGTAATTAATCCTTTGGGTTATATTAATATCTGATCAAAGCGCTGTTATAAGACTTTACACAGTGATATAGATAAAAAATAGTGGTGAGAGGAAGACAAAAAATAATATGATTATCACAGTTTCCAGACTGTAAAACAGAACAATCATAAGTATGAAAACCTTCTAAACTACGTTCCAAAGGTTCAAGTCAATATACTTAAGCTTACACAAGATGCTGATGATTTATTGATTAGAGGGGATTAACTAAACAGATAGTTCGTTAATCCATTCTCTTAATAGATGATCACTTCAAGAGCTTATAGGAATAAATTGAGACACAATTCTTCCTACTTAGATATTTCTACAAGTCATAAGCATATGAAGAAAAACATAATGATTGATAACTGGAAAAACTTACAGGATAACACAAACTGTGTAAAACCAAATTTAGAATCCTCTGCTATGTATTAAGATTCCAGAAAGACTGAGTACATCAAGTGTCTAGAAAAGCTTCCTTCAAAGGTGGCTTCCAAATTCAAAGTAGAATAAATAGTCACAACTTAACAAGTAGTGAACAATGAATCTTGAACTTCGAACCTATAACAACTTGAGAAGAGAGTTATTTATATAATAATGAAACTAATAAAATATCTTAAAATTGATTAAGATTTATTCTAGGAAAGGAAGGATCTTCATACAAGAAGATAGGGGCAGCTATTGAACTGCTTCTCGCTGTCCCTTTTATTCAAGTTGTGTTGGCTTTGTTGTTTGACTTTTTTCCCTTTACGCTGCTTGACTGTTTGAATCCTTTATGCTGATGAATTCTTCATTTGATCTTTCATCTGATACTCTTTTAACTCTGTAAATATCCTTTGACCTTGTTGAGTAACTTTTACTGTGCATTTTAGGTTCTTATTGTGTTTTTCAACAGTAAATCCCTTTATGTTTTTCTTCAAATTATATGCAAACTTTTTACTTGTAAGCCTGGAACAGGAGTCTTTACCTGCAAAACACATAAACTGTTAAGTAAAACATAGGTGACAGAAGGTATTCAATGGCTTTATTGAGCTTGAGAGGATATTGGAAGGAGTCTAGAGGGCATCGGAAGGTAAAACCATGGCTTAATTGGTCGCAGGGGCTCACGGAGGGTTTACTGTGAAAACAGGCGAAATAAAGGCAAAATGGTAATTTTGCGATTAAACGGAGAAACAATGTTCTTTTTGAAATATGGGGCAAATGAACAGTGGTCATTTTGTCGTTATGCGGGAGGTGGTTTTAATTGGTCGCAGGGGCTCACGGAGGGTTTACTGTGAAAACAGGCGAAACAAACGCAAAATGGTAATTTTTGCGATTAAACGGAGAAACAATGTTCTTTTTGAAATATGGGGCAAATGAACAGTGGTCATTTTGTCGTTATGCGGGAGGTGGTTTTGGTTTTTTTCTATTAAGTTATGGTGTGTTCTATGCTTATAACAATTTACTTCTTTTTCTTATTATATTCCATCGATTAGCAATCACATGTACATAAAGTAAAGTGCAGATAGAACATTAAACGATCGACAGAAAACAAGCCAAGACAAGAGACACAAGATGTGGCGGCTAGCCAGGGACAAACCCCCCAATGTGTGGGGGAACCCTTTGATCAAATCTTCTTTTATCTTCAATAATTCAACAGAGAGAAATAGTACAAGAAATCTGATTCATATCAGCAGTAGCAACCCTAGATCAGCAGCATCAGCATTAGCGGCTTCATTATCAAACTAGGGCAGACGATATCTCACAAACCGACCGTCGGATTGACTTCATTCCACCACCAAAAGTTTCGGATTCTAGAGGAGGTTCAGATGAACCTACATCGCAGTTCAGATGAGGAGATCTTCTAGGCCACGCAAGTCAATCTTTACTTCTGCAGTTGCAGCTTCAGTTTCAGTAGTTTCCGGCTTCAAACGCGTGAGAGAGAGAGACCCATTTCAGTGCAGTAGAGAAGAGACTCATATCTGCGCAGTAGAGAGAGAGAGATGTGATGAGATGAGTGAGTCCAAATGAGGAAAAGTCCTCTTATATTTATACACAACGTTGGTGGGTGAATAGATGCAACTGTTGGGCTTCTGAGCCTACATGAGTTGTAGGTCGGCTTGATAATAATTCCATAATCAAAATAAATTCATATCTCCATGAATACTTATCGGAATCGGATGATCTTTATATCAATCCTACACCTCTCGACAAGAGGAATCTAATAAAAATATTATCAGCCATGAATAAGATGACCCACATGAAGTTTTGCCCTGGTTGCCAATTCTAACACTCCCTCTCAACCATGGAGAACTTCATCTGCAATCTGTCTATCAGTCGTTACTATTCATCCATCAAATGCACTGCCTTGTATAACCTGACCCTTGCCCTACTCTGCTCAATTCTGCCTGATCTGCTTTGACTTGTTCTGCCCTGTACTGATCTGTACTGTTTTGCTCTATTTTGCTCTACTCTTGCATTGTTCTGTTCTCCTCTGCTTTTGTCCGAATTATGAAGAAGAAGAAATGATCGAGGATGTATCATACTGACTCAAAGTCAGTCTCAGAGTATGTACCATTGGTCCTAGACCAGTCTCAACCAACCCGAAGTCAGCGTCATAGTGAGTACAACTC
>APFE030822542.1:100590-116473 GCA_000404065.3 Pinus taeda
TGAATAGATGCAACTTTTGGGCTTCTGAGCCTACATGAGTTGTAGGTCGGCTTGATAATAATTCCATAATCAAAATAAATTCATATCTCCATGAATACTTATCGGAATCGAATGATCTTTATATCAATCCTACACCTCTCGATAAGAGGAATCTAATAAAAATATTATCAACCATGAATAAGATGACCCACATGAAGTTTTTCCCTGGTTGCCAATTTTAACATTTTCGCACTACTTTATTAGGGGCAGGCAGTTTTGGGAGGGGTCACCCGAAATAACCTGATCTTGACATGTAGCAAAGGGAGGTCAGTGGAATACTTGCTTTTCGATCGGGTAATGCTCGTATAGAGAGCCAACTCGAAATCACTGAGGGTCATTGGATTTGAATACCTTAGATCAGACAATGTTGGAGCGAAGGAGTAGTACAGAGAGGCTCGACGATCAATTATGGCGGCAATGGCTTTATTATTGGTTAAAATTGAGATTTAGCAGTTAAATGGAGGTTAAGGTTATTTCTTCGTTTAAATCATAAAAACGTTTTAACAAAGAAATCCTTTGCAAAACATGTTTTAGTGGATTTAGGCGGAGGAAGGCCCATCGCAAAGGAATGTGATAGGGGCCGAACATGACGTGGAAATAAAGCATGTATGATATGTGATCGGGTCTAGGTTCCAATCGCATATCAGAGATCGCAATGGCGAAGGGTTATGCTTTAGTCGAGACTTGCAATGGAGGTGGATGCGATATGGGAATGAAATATGAAATATATTGCGTCAGGTCCGGGCCCATCGCAATCGGAGATCACAACGACGGGGAGAGTGGATGCACATTGAAAGGGCTTGCGATCCACTGATGTGATATTTTATTAAATATATAGTTTTTGTAATAAAACTAAGGGCTTCGAGGTATTTTAATAAAGGAGTTAGTATATACGGAAAAGGGAACTTTTAGGGGTTTCAATACATTAAGTTAGTGTTAATATGAAAATATGAGCAAAAAGGGAAAATATACGTGATAAAGGGGAAATAGACAAAGTATAATGCATTTTCATGGTTTATTTGTTTTTCACATATGCATCAATACTTAGGCTAAACATATTTTTGTGGGTTTTTTTTGGTAAAATGGGATTTTACATGGGATTTTCACTTTTCCTAGTTAAAAAGGATTTTGACCTTAGGAAAAGGGGTTTTTATGGAAAATGAATGAATATGAATGCATGAAGGTGAGAAGGGGAAATTAGTGAATATAGGGATGAATGGGGATGAATGGGAAGTTAATTAATTGATCTTGTAGACCTTGATTTTCTTTTTGCAATTGCCTCATGGACATAGAAACATATGGTGAAACATGATAAATGTACATTCTGTCCAATGAATAATCAAACTTCTGGAACCTTTGCTCTACTTATCCTTTGCTTATCCTATCCTTTTTTTTTTCACTTAATGGGTGCATTTAAGCTAGCAAACCATTTTCCTTTCTTTTTATTTTACAAAAGCAAACTATTTGATTCTAACCTTATAACCTCCAAAGGCTCAGATTAAATTGATGAGCACCTTATTATTTTCTACCTAACTACTGATCTGCCAAGATTAAATTTCTTGAGTAGATCTTCATTCTCTAACTATAACATCAAATTTAAAGCATGAAGCAGTCAAGATTAAATAGTTTGACTGTCATGGGTTGTGGTATTTAAGACAAGCTGCACGCAACCATTATTTTGCAGAAAAAATAGTAGCGGCATTTAGACTTGCCCACTTTCAGAGTTTATTTGTTTTCTTTTCTTTCTAACTTAACATTTTCTTTGATATGGACATCATCATCAAGATATATTTTTTCACTAACATTTTATTCACTATTGTTATGTCCATATCCTAACTTAACATTTTTTCAAAATATATTTTTTATTTTTTGACTATTTTATTCTATCTTATCAAAACCAAAAAATGCTACAACACCACCACCCCACGATTAGTGACCAAAAGTGATCAAGAGATCTTGATGAGAATTGAACATAAAACACACAGCCTGGAGTGAGTGAGCCAAATGGTTGGTTTGTCTCCTTGAGACAATGAGTCCCTCTAAAAAGGGGATCATGAAACTAGTGCTAAGACCACCATCTAATTGCACTATTTTTTTTGGAATGTGGATACGTTGGTTATGTCAATGTGAGTATCTGATATGACTACAAGCTGTACCGAAATTTGCGAGAACAAGAAGTTGGAAGTGGCAATTTTGAAAAATTGAATAGAACATATTTAACTAATTTCATAACAGTATTTTTTGGCCTTTTTACCACTCTAGTAGTGGTCAGGTGTTCAGCTTTGTAAATTTGCTGCACTCCAATGTCCATGCTCAGATGTCCATAGATTGGATTTGTGTGACATTGAAACTCTTACAAATTATGCATAACTTTATATAATGCATAGATATCTATAGATTGGATTTGTGTGTCATTGAACTATATATAATGTATTTGTGTTGTCAATGGTAATGGTATGTTTTGTCAATTTGACCTACATCTTCATCCTACTATATGGGTTTATGAAAGCAGTTTGCATAGCTAATCAATGTAAGAACCATCAATATTGTCATAAACCATGTGATTTTTTATTTTGTAATTCATATGTTTTCACTCCAACTCGATTGTTGTTCCCAAGAGTGGTTGGTACTTGGGTGTCTTTGCCTTTTTTAGATGTTAACAAGTGCATATTTCTCATATGAATGAATTGGGTTGTTTCACCTAAGATCAAACTTTTAAATTCGTTGAAATGAGTTTGATTTTGCTTATGTTCCTAAATTCTTATATTAGTAGGAATGATGTTAGCTAGCTGTAAACATTCGAGACATGGAGTAGAATTGTTCAATATCTTAGTATTGGTGTAGAAAGATCCATGTTTACTCACTTATGGGTTAAGCAAACTATTGACTCGTATTTTTTAGTGTTAAGAAATAGAAATATTTAAGAGATGTTGGCCTTCTTAATTCATTTATCTTTGAAATTTTGAAAAATGGTATGATTTATGAAATCAATTGCTTTTAATTTTGCACTTTTCTAGCACGAAAGGCAATGATGATTCAATTTATATTTAGTATTGTTCTTTGGATTTTGAGTCCTCTTACCACAAAAGTTAGCACCTTAGTGCAAAGCCTCACCAAACTTTCTAGATTAAAATTGTTTGCTTCTTGTTTTGTGGATAGAGATTTTACCCAGAAGAGATTCTTTCCTAACATATCTTGGAGATTAGAGAATCCAAGAACTTTCAAGCTAAATAAAACATCCAAGGATAATGTTTAATAAAGTACGACTCTAGGTGAGATGAGAGATAGTTTAAGGTAATGAGTTCAAAAGACTCATGGATAAATCCAGAGGGCTTGAATAGTCCTAGAGAGGCTCAAATATGTCCCAAACACATGCTACCTTTAAATTATCAATTGCTATTATAAATTAGGGTTTTTAAACAACACAATTTACAATATGCAATATTTATGAAAACAATAATAAAAAAGCATATAATTGATGGTAAGCAATAAACAAATACATGATATTGAATGAGTAAATAAGGAAATAAGATGCAATGACTTTTTAATCGCTGAAAATGCATAAAAAGCTATAAAACTCTAGACGTTAGCCCTAAAAGTCATTGAAAATGCATAAGAAGTGGTGTTTTTGCTTTTCCAATTTGATGTATTCAAAGCCTAACCCTATTGCTGACACCTAATCATAGGGATTGGGTGAATAATTGTAAATAGTGTAAATAAATAATAGAGAAAACGGAGAGTCATCGGGACATAAAACTCAATAGTTGCTCCCTCATGTATATAATAATGAACAACCTAAATGAATAACATAATCTCATTTGAGGAGTTACCTCCAGGCCTGACATGGTATCAGAGCCATTTCTAATGTTAGCTTTCCTTCCTTTGTAACTCCCTCATGTTCTGCCTACTTTTGCAGAACTGTCACCTTCTTTGCATCCTGTACACCTGCGTTGGTGATTTCTCTGTCTTATCCCTGCAAGATTCCTTGCATTATTGAATTTACTAGTCTAAATGCAGTGGGAGTGTTGAAATGAATAACATAATCTCATTTGAGGAGTTACCTCCTGGCCTGACATGGTATTAGAGCCATTTATAATTTTAGCTTTCCTCCCTTTGTAACTCCCTCATGTTCTGCCTACTTTTGCAGAACTGTCACCCTTTTTGCATCCTGTACACTTGCGTTGGTGATTTCTCTGTCTTATCCCTGCAAGTTTCCTTGCATTATTGAATTTACTAGTCTAAATGCAGTGGGAGCGTTGAACGGTCGATTTGCTACATTAAGGCATTGCTTTACCTACTGTGAACACTGGAGCTAGTTGCTACGTGGAATGGTCATGTGATGCCAGGAAGTGTTGCAACTGTGTGCTGGAAGGGTGGCGCAGCTGGAAGCGTGGTGCTATGGCCAACATTGTGACTGCAACTGCATTTGAGTCTATTATTTCCTGGAGCTTGGTGTTGGATTGAGTATGCTCTGAGTTTGGTAGAAGACCAAACAACCGTCCATTATATCAAGATTTGGAGACCGCTGGAAAATGATGCATACTTCTGGTATGAATTATTTATATGAATTGAATGATTGTGTTGTTGGTCTGATATCAAAATGTTGCATACGTTGGTCTGATATCAAAACATTGTATACGCTGATATTTCAATATGAATATTTTGAAAGCCTGCATATAAATCCTTGTCATATATAAATGTGTTCTTTTACCGTGACATTGCTGCCATATACACCCTCTTAACATCGGGTCATACAATCACACAGCTACGCTATCACAATGCACTGTTGAATGGTCATTCCCATTTCCTGTCGAACTGAACCATTTCTGTGAAAGGAGCTATCATCCTTACCAAATTCTATCGCATTTGTCCCTGTTGCTCAGCTCCACTCCCATAGCTCCAGTTGTCACAGCTTCAAAGACTGTTGGGGTATTTTTCAAACTGGTTGCAAATTCGCTGCTACAATTCTGCAGACAAAAGTTCTAGGTATGGTGAATGTATATGGTGTGAAGTGCATTCAACTCCTTTGAAAATGCTGGTAGTATTAAAGTTCGTTGAGATTTTTGAATGGTGATAATAGAATGAGAATTTTGGATGGTATTTTTTTAGATATATATTATATGGTTTATATGTTGAAACCATCATATAATATATTTGTGAGTGGAGGAATATATGCTACATTAAAAGTATTAATATAGTGAACTCTTTCCCACCTAAACAGAGGATATTCAGAAAGGTTGTGCTTGTTTTGGAAATCAAAAGCAAATATTTTTTTGGGGAATGCATTCACTAATATCTATCGCTGGAGTAGTTCTCTCTAGGAAAGAGAACTATCCATAATGCTCAAGGAAAATTAAACACACTCTCATTTTTAATGAGTTGTGGAAAGGAGTGTGTGTTGGAGACGGAGACAAAGAACCAGAACAACCTACCTCAGACAAGGAATTCGCCATTTGGGAAAGTAAGAACAGCAAGACTTATGCATTCATTGCAGCATCAGTAAATGAAGAGGTGAGTCGCCATATTTCGTCATTTTCAAATGCTTTTGAAGCCTTACAAAAATTGAAGGAACTCAATGACTCACACTCCGCACTTGAAGTTGTTCAACTCATGATTAAATTGTTCGGCCTTGAATTACAAAATGATGATCCTCTTGCTTTTGCATTAGAAGTAAAATCTATTATGCATGATATAAAAGTCACTTATGTTGATCTAGACATTCCTCTGATAGCTTTTCTCAAGGCACTTTATCCCACTTAAATTATTTTGAGTCATTGCAAGCAAATGGAAACCTCAAATATATTACCTTTGACTCCTTTGTGAAAAATTTTGTTGAAAGAGAGAAAGCTTTTGGGAAGAAGATAGCTCCCCGGTCTTCTAAAGAGGTTGTGTGTCTTGCACATAGAGAGAAAAATCTTGCTCAAGATTCTTCCAGAGGAAAGAGCGAAGAGGAAGAGGAAGAAGAAATTTCAGAGGCGGGGGGGGGGGGGGGGGGGAAGCAGACACTCTCAAGGAGAAAAGTCAGATTTACATTGCATACATTGTCAAAGAGATTGATCACATGATGCATCCACATGCAAGTTGCCTTGAGACAGAATTGAGCAGGAAAGGAACTGACCCAAAGGTAAAACTAATGACAAAGAGAAAGGTAAAGCACCTGAATCCACTCACTATGTTGTGGCACATTGTAATATTGGAGTAAATGAGACTTATTTAATGCTTCAATTGCTTCTTGGAAAAATGATTGATTGCTTTATTCATGAGCAACTTGCCACATGACTTTTTGAAGAGATTTTTTTAAGAATCTATTGACAATGGTGATGGCACAGTATACTTTGCAGACAAATCAAAACTCAAGCCATCAGGGCTTGGCACAATCAGGCTTAAATTTCCTGGTCTTCCAGACTTTCTTCTGCATCATGTTTAATATCTCCCATAGCTGAGGGGAAACTTGTTGTTCTTGCTCCACATCCGCCGGCAAGGACACTCCATTCACATGTTTGATGGCAAGGTTGAAGTAAGAAAATCATCAAACCACAAACTTGTCATGACAGGGATAGAAGAAGAAAGGCTTCTCAAGTTGCAGGGTACCTCTGTTTGTGCACAAAATTTCTCATACAATTCGCATTATGATGAAGGTACATTTCCATCAAGTTTATTATGGCATGCTAGATTTGGACACTTGAACTATGACAACCTCCGCTTGTTGAAGAAAAATGGTGTTACTGGTTTGCCTACAATTCCTAGGAAACTTAAGCAATGTGATGTTTGCATTCTAGGAAAGCATAGCAAACAATCTTTTCATGATTCACATTCTATAGCACATAGAAAACTTGAACTCATTCATTCAGATTTATGTGGTCCAATGCCTGTTCTTTTTGCAAATGGAAATAAATATATGATGACATTTATTGATGACTACATCAGAATGTGTTGGGTTTATTTATTGAAGAACAAATATGATGCTTTTCAAACATTCAAGACTTTCACACATGGATTGAAAATGATGCACAATCTCGTATTGGGTCTATTCGCACTGATAATGGAAAAGAATACACTTTAAATGAATTTGAAGACTATCTTCGCCAGCATGGGATCAAACATCAAATAATTGTGCCTTATAATCCCTGACAGAATGGAATAGCTGAAAGAATGAATAACACAATCTTAAATATGGTGCACTCCATGATATTTTTCAAAAATGTAAAATTAATGTTTTGGGTTGATGCAGTTCTATGTGTTGTATATGTAAAGAATAGATGTCCATCTAATGCTATTACAAACAAGACTCCTTATGAAATATGGTATGGACACATTCTTTTGGTAAAGCATCTCAGGGTCTTTGGTTCCACATGTTATGCCTTGATACCAAAGGTACATAGAAACAAAATTGGTGCAAGAAGTCGTAAGTGTATCTTCTTGGGGTATTCAAACACCTCCAAAGCATATCGTCTCTATGATAAAGTCAATAAAAATTTTGTTGTATTTAGAGATGTAATCTTTCTTGAATCATCCAAAATTGACAATGTTGTTGAGCGGCAACTTGATCGCTTGGATAGATTTGCAAATGAAAAATCATTTCAAGAATTTGATAATCAGATTCCACATCTTGAAGGGGGGGTTCCTATACTAGATCAACCTGTGGAATCTTCTCCTGAAGCACTATCTTCCTCGCATGAAACTCTAACAACGGATGATACTTTGAGTGATTGGATTGACAGAATTGGAAGACTCAATCTTGATTCAGTCCCAACTCAA
This sequence comes from Pinus taeda, assembly GCA_000404065.3. Taxonomy (NCBI): domain Eukaryota; kingdom Viridiplantae; phylum Streptophyta; class Pinopsida; order Pinales; family Pinaceae; genus Pinus; species Pinus taeda. Next base: position 108,388 of record APFE030822542.1, read on the forward strand.
TCAACTAAGCAGCCTGGACCATCTAAGAAAGGTCCCCCAAAGTGTCTGACAAAGGCACTTGAAAGTGTTCATCCTGATGAGGTTGGAAAGACAGGAACTAAAAATTTATCCTGGCAAAATGGAGGTGATGTAGATGACTCTGATTCACATGATGATATGGTTGTTTCTTATGATTGTGAATTGAATTTGTCTACAGATTTTGAACCAACTTTCTTCAAAGAAGCTATTTCTCATCGTGAATGGAAAGAAGTAATGCAAAAGGAGTATGATGCCTTGATAAAGAATGGCACTTGGAAGCTAGTTGATCCTCCATTGGGAACCAAACCAATTCACTGCAAGTGGGTCTACAAGAACAAGTATAACGTTCATGGCTTACTTGACAAGCACAAAGCCAGGCTTGTGGAAAAGGGTTTCGCACAGAAGGAATGGCTTGATTATGATGATACTTTTGCCCCCACAACAAAATGGGCTACCATCCGGATACTCTTTGCCCTAACAGCTCAAAATGGTTGGAAAGTCCATCAAATGGATGTAAAAATTGATTTCTTGAATAGAGATCTAAAAGAGAATGTTTTTATGTCCTAGCCTGGAGGATTTGTTGTGAAAGGACATGAACATAAAGTATGCAAACTTGTGAAATCCCTGTATGGCCTCAAACAAGCACCGCGAGCTTGGTATGAAAAACTAACTGAGCATCTTCTCAAACTCAATTTCAAACATTATGATCTTGATGATGCAACTTTGTTTGTCAAGAAAGTTGGCAAAACAGTTGTATATCTTGTGGTATATGTAGATGATCTTTTGATGACAGGGAACAATGAGAGCTACATTGCATCCATAAAAAAGGAATCAGGAAAGGTTTTGACATGACTGATTTGGGCTAATTCATTAATATCTTAACATTGAAGTAACTCAACATCCAAAGTCCATATTTCTTTTTCAAAAGAAGTACATTGGAGATCTGTTGAACAGATTTGGCATGGTTGAATGCAATCCTCTAACTACTCCAATGCAACAAAACTTAAAGCTCACATCCATTGAAGGAAAAGAATTTGAGAATGCAACAAAGTATAGACAGCTTGTAGGAAGTCTCAACTACCTGACTACTACCAGACTAGACATTTCGTTTGATGTTCGAATCCTCTCCAAGTTTATGCAAAATCCTTGTGAGCGACATTGGTCTGTTGCAAAAAGAGTTCTAAAGTACTTGAAGGGAACTCAAGACTTTGGACTCAAGTATACGCAGGTGGGCGACTTCAGCTTGATTGGATACTTTGGTTTAGACTTTGATGGAGACAAAGAAACTGGGGTATCTACTTCTGGTTATGCTATGAGTCTTGGATCAAGAGCTGTCTCCTGGAGATCACGCAAACAATCAGTTCTAGCAGATTCCACCACAGAGGCAGAATATGTGGTAGCAGCGGAGACAATAAAAGAAATTGTGTGGCTCAGGAAAATTCTGGAAGATTTGCAGGTAAAACAAGTACATTCGACTCCACTCATGATTGACAATACCTCAGGAATAAAGTTGGCCAAGACCAAAAGTTCCATGATTTAACGAAGCACATCAATACGAAATATCATCTGATTTGACATCATGTTGAAGCCAAAACAATCCATCTTCGCCATTGTTCCACTAATGAGTAGATTGCGGACATCTTCACCAAAGCACTTAGAAGAGAAAAGCTTGAAAGATTCAGAACAATGCTTGGACCCACCAACATTCCTTCAGATTAAGGGGGGGAATGTTGACACCTAATCATAGGGATTAGGTGAACAACTGTAAATAGTGTAAATAAATAATAGAGAAAATGGAGTCATTGGGAGATGAAACTCAATAGTCACTCCCTCATGTATATAATAATGAATAGCTTAAATGAATAACATAATCTCATTTGAGGAGTTACCTCCTAGCCTGACACCTATGACTATAAAGTTCAAAGTATTTTATGTTATTTAATGTAGATTTTGCAAAATATAATCCTAATCTAAATTAAATTAGGGTTCTAAGTTTTTTGGCAAAGGGTTGATACATTAAATATACGAATCCCTTTCTCAATCCTAGCCATACAAAGTCAAAATTGAGGTCAAAAACAGAGGACCAATGGAACAAGAGTGAAGAAAGAAAATTTATCTTGATCAAAACACTAGTGACTTTCAATCAAATGGAGATAAAAAAGCAAGGAAACTATAATAAGGTTTCTGTTAGGCCTCTATACTACTAGTGTAACCCCTTATTGTTATTAGTACAACCCACTTATTAGATTCATGTACACATGTAGTGCCCATATTGTTACTATTGTACCCCATAGAAGCCCACTATTGTTATTATTGTGCCCCACTATTGTTATTATTGTGCCCTTACATTATTATTGTTATGTCGGCTCTGATTATGCTATGACCCCTTAGACTCCTATATATAGAAAGGAGGTCTTTTCATTTGTATCATCCAAGAATTGTTCATTTATGTAAGGTAAAGGAGGTTGCCCCCTCGAAGAGGCTGAATTCTAAGGCATTGATCTATCTTTTCTATCTTTTCTTGAGCTGGTTTCATAACATTTGGTAGCAGACCTTTGGATTCTAGGGTTTCGCTGCTCCAAACAGGTCGTCGTGGCATTTTCGCTATAACTTTTTTTTTTTCTGCGACGTTTCAGAAGTTGAAAAAAAAAGCCCATTTGAGAAAACATTGTGTTAAATTTTGGGTGACCTGGGGGAAAATCGTCATAACTTTTTCTCTGAGCATTGGATTGAAATTTCGTAAGAAGGTGCAGAAAGAGGACGGAGTATAGTTTTTTCTATATATTTTTTAGAGCTAAAGATCAAAACAGTGACTCGTGGCACGTCGTACAAGTTTGCTCTACTGAATTAGTCTATAATCAGGTCACTGTGGGAGATTTCGCATAACTCTTCCTTGGAGAATCCAATTTGGATCAGACTTGTGGTATTGGAAAGAGGACACAGAGGGCTGCTATAGATCGTAATTTCAGAACTTAAAGATCTGAAAGTATAGAGTTACAGTTGTTTCAAGATCGAGCTCGTAAAATCAAGAAAAAGCAAGATGAGGAAGTTTAAGGCGCTGGATTGAAGACCCGTGGAGAAGAGGTTGTGTCGTGCATGATCGCTTGAGGATTAGATATCTGTGTTCAGAAGTGTTGTTTGGGAAGCGACGTTCTTATATAACCGTAAGTTAATTCGAAGCTTGATCTCTTATACTCAAACTCTATTTGTCTCGAATGGTCAGTGCATCTAATGGTCAGTGCATCTCAAACTCTATTTGGTATCAGAGCCATACCCCGATTTTGTTAGTTAAAATTCTATAGACAGAGCCTGAAGCTAGCCAGGTAGCTTTCGAAAAGTATTTCGTTTTACGAATACTGAGTAAATAAACGCTACTTCAGTCAATCTCTGGAATAGAATTATTTCCACTATGGCCAAATTCTTGAGATCCTTTTCTATGATAGAGAAAACTTCCATCTCTGAGGTAGAAAATAGATCCCATGAGATAGATTTAGAAGAACATGAAAAGGTAGAAGATCCAGAAAATTGGAATCCCCCTGCCTTAAACACAAAAGAAATCTATCCAATCCCTGTAATGTTCAAATTGACTAAAAAGGCCTATTTCAAAGAAGTCGAGCTGAAAGTCAGAATTAAAGGTCCATCTGTGCAAATTATAGGTTTGAATTTATTTTCTGATGAAGAAATTAAGAAGTTCAGAAAATATCATGTAGAGAAGAGATTTTTCTATCTACATTTTGGAGGAATAAGGATAGGGTTAGCCCCGTTGGTTCGTCGAGGTTTAAACACTCCCTGTATAGCAGAACTCTTTGATACAAGACATAATATATATGATCATGCCCGAATAGGAACAATACAAGGAAATCTTTCATCGGGATGTCAATATGGAACAATCTTCCCAGATTATGCAATCAGTTTAACAGATGTCCATCTCAAAGATTGCTGGAAAACATTGATAAGAGTTCAAGGTTTCTCAATGGTTGATGATAGTGAGTATTTGTCAGTAATCATCCAGACCTCATTTCAATTAAAAAATACAGTGCATCCAAAGCTAAAACAGCCAGTGTTAAAGAATTGTGTTGCAGTAGGTGTAGGCAATGCACAAATTGAAGGAGTTCATTATGATAAAGAAGCTTTGCCTAGTGATTGGTATATACAATATAAGTCTCTCGCTGCAGATAGTTCAAATAAATTGGTCAAGAGAATGTATGTAGCAGATAATTCTATGAGAATCTTGTCTAGTCAACCTTCAATACCAAGACCAATTGCTTTGCCAGAAAAAAATGTATTACCAGCCCAAAGTGAACCAGTCCTTACCAGTGGAAGAAGGTCATTTTATCGCCAGATTTCTATACTAGAAGAGCCTAGTGCTTCCACTAGTACTCCACTAACTCCACTGTTTGATACTTAGTTGTACATACCAGAAGAAAAGTTGTTTCTAGCTGTAAATAAGATGTTCAAAACATATGTTCATAATTTCCCACCCACAGAAGAATTTCAGTATGCATCTAAGAGATATGTGAAAGGAGGAAAATGGCCACCAAAAACAAAGTTTTGTAGTACTTCATCTCCTTCCAAACAACCACCTACTAGAGCTGATTGTCCCCCATTACTAGAACATAATTCACAGAACACAAGTGATATGGATCAAGTACATCAGATAGGAAATTATTTGACCACTTGGTGTTCTTATGTCGAGGATGTTCTAGATGATCTAGGAGTGCAAGCTGAACTTATCAATGCTAATATGAAATTGCTATATGATGAGCAACAGAGAGAGAAACAAGAAAAAGAAGACAGGAGAAGAAGAAAACAAAAGAAAAAGGCCAGAGAAATTCAAAAATTTCATAGAGATATGTCTGCCCCTAGTCATTGGGATTTAGAGGAAGAAAACGAAGAAAAATCAGAAGAAAAAACTTCTACAGATGAAGGTACTTCTAAAGATATTGGAAAATTGACTAGTGAATCTAAGACATTTAGAGCAGACAAACCTTTTGAATCTAAAAAAGAAGTAATGACTTTATCAAAAGCCGCCTCAAAGTTTCCATCTTTTATTTTGCCATCTATACGTAACCAGAATAAGGCACATGTGTTGAGAGAGGTAGCTAAATATCCTAGAGTTGAAGAAGACCTGTCAGCAGCAAATGCCAGTGGCTATATTCTAGATTTAGATAATTCTTCTAACCTAGGAGAATCAATTAGAATCTAGATAGGAGCCCTTTTTCAGATGCAGGTTACAACAAAATTGGATAATATATCTATTATGCTTCTAGTAGAAAAGAGAATGGCAGGAATGGTCTGTGACTGGTGGATGGGACCATCTGAGTAGGAAAGATTAGCTATTATGCAAGCTGGTTTAGCTACTCTAGAATTGTTATTAAAAACATAGTTCGTACCAGAACCAATCGATGAGAAAAGAATAACTTATAACTGATCTTAGCAAAATGGAATTAGAAGATCTCAAATATTTAGATCAATTTAGTAAAGATTTCATGGCTAAGGTTTTTAAAGCAAATCTCCCTAATGATGTGGCTCAGAAAATCTCATACCTGTCAAAATTACCAGGAGACCTCGTGATGAAAGACATAGAGTTACAATACAAAACATTAGAGTAGATATATTGGGTTGATCTTCTGTTCCGAGTTTCAGAAAAGGTCAAATATTTATGTTGGAAGAAGAAAGCTCATGATATTACTCCAAGCTCAAATGTCTGTCAAGTAGTTTTTCCATGGACGCCTTTTAAATCAAAGAAAAAATTCAAAAGGTATGGCAAATACAAACCCAAGAGAGTCTCTAATCCAAGAAAGCCATTCAGAAGATATAAGTTTTTGAAGAAAAGAAAGAATACCAGAAACAACAACTGTTGTTTCATCTGTAAAAAAGAAGGACATTTTGCAAGGAAGTGCCCACAAAAGTCATCCAGTGCTTTAAAAGCTTGTATAGATATTAATGAATTTCAGGATGATTGGTCAGTTGTAGGTTCATTCGATGATGTTTTAGATGTATATATTTTAACTGAAATATCAGATGTAGAAGCTGAAGAAGAAGAAGATACTGTACAGAAAATGAATTTATGTCCATCTTGTTCTGATGATGATTGGTCAGAGGAACAACATTATAATGAGGAAGAAAGTAGCACAGACTATGAAGTTACCAGTGAGACATCAGATGATTCAAATGATGAATCTGTAAGCACAGTTTCTTTTATAGACAATCAAGCTAAACAACCCGTCTCACAATTTCCACAATTAAATGCTTTCTGTCCTTTTAAAAAGAAACCAAATATTTTATCATTTCTTCATTCATGGGTATTTCTTCAAGATCTAGGATCTTAGCACCTGTAAATAATTGAAGTGCAAAATCAACTCCTCCTATGATCTGGTAATAATTTAGAATCATGAGGGTCCAGATCATCTCTTTAGTGTAAACACTAGACCATAGATCAGTAAGGCTTCTGAAATAAAGCTTGACTTTCATGTTTGGTAAAGAAAAGATTTTTACCAAATTATCATCTAAGCCCATGGAGATACCCAAATTCTTTGACTACCATTCTTGGCATTTAGGAATCCACATGTTTCTTCTGAGCCTTAATCCTACCACCTTTTTTATTTCGTCTGTTATACAACTGGCATGATTTTCTAAAATTGTGAATCTATCTACAAAAGTGACAAAACTATCATCGTTTGGTGTTTTTCCTGGAATGTCAAAAACTGAATAATTACAGGTTATATACATTTTGTTCATGTCTCTTGTCAAAGAGTCTGTCAGGAAATTTGAGTTACCTGGGATCCACTCAATTTCAAAATCGAACTACTGGAATCAGATCTGCGAGGCTAATATTCTGCCTTTAACGATTTGCCTTGAAATTTTGGCAGATAAGAAATATTTGAAATTTCTTGAATCTGTTCTAACTAGAAACTTTACGAGAGTAAGATATACCTCAAATCGCTGTATCCCGTTGAATATGGCTAATGTTTCTTTTTTAGCAATGAAGTAGTTCTTCTAGCTTGATGTGAATTCACCATAAGCATATCCACAAAGATTTTCTTCAAGTTTACCTTCACTATTTTCTCTTTGATCTAATAATACAGCAACCCAAAAATCTAAAGAGGCATCAGTCTGAAGAATAAGCAAACCATCACCTGGTGGTTGAAGCTTTGGTAGATGCTGACATTCTTCTTTCAAGCGTTTAACAGCTTCAGTTGCTTCTTGAGACCAACCTTGCTTTATATGTCTTCTGATAGGCGTTGTCTTCTCTGTCAAATTGGGAATGTATTTGTGAAGATAATTCAAGACTCCCAAAAACCTTTGAATGGTCTTGGTATCCTTCAATTCATCAGGAAACTGTGTCAATTTGGTTAAAACATGAGGTTGCATTTGGATTGCACCATTAGCAACGTTAATTCCAAGAAAATCAATATTATCCTGAAATAGAGACATTTTTCTTTCTGACAAGACTATTCCATGTTGCTGGACTTCTTTTAAAAAAACTTCTAAATGCTCTAGATGAGTATGTATATCTGGGCTATGAACAAGAATATCATCTATATAAGTAACAATAAAGTCATATTTAGAAAAAATGTAATCCATTCTTCTCTGAAAGAATGCTGGGGCATTTTTTAGACCAAAGGGTGATGGCAAGGATCCAGTAAATTGGATACTTCAGAGGGAGCAATATTTTGATCTACATGGTGTACCACTGTTACAAAAGGTATGTATTGCATCTCCATATTTAGAACCGGATCAATTTTTATGGTATGAAGGGCTTTGTTCTCGTAAACAACTTGATACGTGGTCAATTTTCACGGAGGAAATGATAGCACATTATGAGGATACAAAGAGCAACACCTTCTTTAGAGCAACACCACAACAATGGGAAAGAGTAAAAGGGCTTTTTGACATATTGGAAAGAAAAATTATGAAGCATACCCTTCACAACTATGAAGATGGAAGTGTTGTTTCTCCTAGCCTTCCACAACCTATAAGGGTTACACCACAACAATTGGAAGAAAAAAGAGAAAAAGGGCTTTGTTACAATTGTGATAGCAAATGCACTAAAGGTCATAAGTGT